>JAECUM010018241.1:0-38803 GCA_016617855.1 Megalonaias nervosa
TATATATATATATATATATATATATATATATATATATATATATATATATATATATATATATATATATATAGTACTTAAAGACTATTTACAGACTATTTACAGGTATCCCCGATGGGTACTAAAAGACTATTTACTGATATCCCTGATGGGTACTAAAAGACTATATACTGATATCACCGATGGGTACTAAAAGACTATTTACTGATATTCCCGATGGGTACTAAAAGACTATTTACTGATATCCTAGATGGGTAATAAAAGACAATTTACTGATTTTCCCGATGGATACTAAAAGACTATTTACTGATATCCTAGATGGGTAATAAAAGACAATTTACTGATATTCCCAATGGGTACTAAAAGACTATTTACTGATATCCTAGATGGGTAATAAAAGACAATTTACTGATATCCTAGATGGGTGCTAAAAGACTATTTACTGATATCCTAGATGGGTAATAAAAGACAATTTACTGATTTTCCCGATGGGATGAAATAGTTTTAATGCACAACGAGGTATTATAGAGTAAAGCAGTTTCGTTCCGCTATTTTAGAGCAATTGATAAAGCCAGTCATTTTTTGTGGAAAGAGATTTATGGGTGGTGGGGGTCGGGATGTCACTCAGTGACTTACTGTATGAAACTTTACGATGGGGTGTCACTCAGTGACTTACTGTATGAAACTTTACGATGTCAAGTTTCTCTCTCTCTCTCTTTCTCTCTCTCTCTCTCTCTCTCTCTCTCTCTCTCTCTCTCTCTCTCTCTCTCTCTCTCTCATTTTATCGTATAGTCACGTAATTTGACGCGTATTCCTTATTTTATTGTACAGACGCGTAATTTGACGTGTATCCCATTTTTTATTGCAGAGTCATGTAATCTGACGCGTATTCCTTGTTTTATTGTATCGTCATGTCATTTGACGGGTATCCCTTATTTGAATACCCATAGAAGGTAGATTGTGCTTGGAATGACTTACTAAACTGCCTATTCTAAGATTTTGAAGTATTTTTTTCTATTTTCAGCCGAAAAAAGTCGAGATATATCATTCAACAGATTTTCCTGTTTTTTCATTTTTAGCACACACCTTCAAGTTTGTGTTATGCGCGTGAAAGGTCCTTTTTTCTCATGTAAACTGAGTTCATAATGGGAAATAAAGTAAAACCTTTTTCATTAAATATTTCACTCGCCTCCTCTTTCTTACTTTAGAAAATTTCTAAAGTACCAGTTTTATTCTTGTAAATATTACCTTTAAGAATTCGCGATGAATTTAGCATTATCAATTTCTCTATATGGCCTGATCTCTGTATAGCTTTATTAATTTCTGCATTACAGTTGACGTATCTACATATAGCATCAGTCTCTTTATAGTGCAGTGGACTTATCTCTGTATAGCACTGGCAGTCGATATTGCAATGGACGTATTTCTATATAACACTGACAGTCTGTATTGCAGTGAACGTATCTCTGTATAGCACTGGCAGTCGATATTGCAATGGACGTATCTCTGTATAACACTGACAGTCTGTATTGCAATGGACTTATCTCTGTATAGCACTGACAGTCTATATTGCAGTGGACGTATCTCTGTATAGCATTGACAGCCTATATTGCAATGGACATGTCGCTATATAGCACTGACAGTTTATGTTGCAATGGACGTATCTATATAGCATTGATATTCTACATTGCAATGGACGTATCTCTATATAGCACTGACAGTCTATATTGCAATCGCCGTATCTCTATATAGCACTGACACTCTGTATTGCAGTAGACATATCTCAATATTACATTCATTGCAATGGACGTATCTCAGTATAACATAGTCTACATTGCAATGGACGTATCTCTAGCACTGACAGTCTACTTTGCAGTGGACGTATCTCTATATAGCACTGACAATCTATATTGCAATCGACGTATCTCCATATAGCACTGACACTCTGTATTGCATTAGACATATCTCAGTATCACATTCATTGCAATGGACGTATCTCTGTATAACATCATCAATTTCTGCGTTGCAATGGATGTATCTCTCTGTAGTGTTAGCAATCTGTCGATATGACAATGTAGCATTAGCAATCTGCCAGTATTATAACGGACGTATCTCTCTATAGCATTATCATTTTATGCATATTGAAATGGACATATCTCATTGTAACAGTTTTATTGGTGTAAATAGTGCTCTTTTACGCAATGATTATCATAAGAGACTTTTTGTGATGAATTTAGCATTGTCAGTGTTTATATTGCAAAGGTTATATCTGTATATAGCATTATCAATCTTTTTATGTTACAATGGTCGTATCTGTGTATATCATTCTCAGTATTTTTATATTACATTGGTCGTATCTATATTTAGCGAAGTGACTGTTTGGTCAAGTTTGAAGGGTTCGTGCTAGTTAGCACGCGGGTTTATGCGCCTGCTATTTTAAGAGCGAATTGTGGTTAAACACATTAAGATCAGCCCTGTGGTTTTCTCGTTTATCCAGGGAAGTGTTTATAACTGCCATATGGTTTGCTTGTGTATACCAAAAAGTTGATGTCTTAATATTTACTGCCTCTTAGATGATAACATTGCCGTTAGCTGTAGTACAGAAAGTTTTATCTTTTTCCGGAAAACTCGCCTCAGCATTATATGTAACAACACAAACACAAGCAAAAGATGAAGGTATAGTGGTACACAACAGAAAGAGGAAAGTATAGTGGTGCACAACAGAAAATATAATTGAGATCCATGAGATAAATCAAAGATCCTGAAACGACTCAACACTTAAATATTACGTTCTGAAAAGTGTTAAAATAAATAATGGCGTAATATCTTTTTAATACATTTTATGAAATGTAAATTACAAAAGAATAAAGTAATGTAGATGGATTTGGATGACTATTTTTACATCAGAAGTTGCATAGGTGGAGTTCTGACGAATTTTTTTTTTTCCGTTGCAAGTGGGGTAGATAGAGCTATGGTGACTTTTTTACCTTTGGAATATATTTAGTGGGACACGGTGAATGGAGCGTAAGACTTGGGACACGGTGAATGGAATGTAAAACTTGGGACACGGTGAATGGAGTGTAAAACTTGGGATACGGTGAATGGAGTGTAAAACTTGGGACACGGTGAATGGAGTGTAAAACTTGCGAGACGGTGAATGGAGTGTAAAACTGTTACAGTGTGAATGGTGTGTAAAACTTGGGACACGGTGAATGGAATGCAAAACTGAAGTTATTCTGTTCAAGAAAACACTTTATGCATAGATAACGATGGACAATGTACATCATCGATATAATTATTTTGTTTGAGTAATGTCGGAAAAGGAGTGGGAATTGGTGGTGGGTGGGCAGAGTTGTAGTAATGTGGCGACTGGAGACTTTACATCATTAAACCCTGTCACAATAATCAAATCAGGCATATAATGAGACATAAGGCAAGGTAATTAGTACACTAGCATCGAGTGTTAATTGATATACTTCCTGTACTACTCGATAGTCTTTCCTAGAGCTTTATCCAGAGCACGTACCGTTCTTTTCATCCTAATTCAAGTTGACGAGGTCGGTAATATACCAGTCCTATCTGCGGGGATAGGTGGTACCGTAGATGTTCACATATGGGCAATGTACCTGTGCTGTCTGCATAACTCGGTGGTACCTTACATGTTTATATATGGGTACTGGTTGAATTATAAGTCTAAAATATTCAAAAGCTTAAGTTTTTGAAAACGTTCTGAAAATTCATTGATCACAACATGCCTACAATACTACAACGTTGTAGGTTATATACTTCTGTGTTGTCTTACTGAAACAAATTCGCCATGTTTGCAGATACTCCAAGTCTAAATTCACCATGTTTAAACAAACATAGAGTCCAAATTCACTATGTTTGAACAAGTTAATCATGATGAAACAAACTCTAGAGTCGGAATTGTTCACAAAAAGAGAAAAAAGAAAGTGAAAAAAACCCCCGCCATCTTGGTGTGAAAATCTAATACGGTCATTTATATATGTATATAGAGTTTCATGATCTGTAGCTTGTACACTTTTAGTGTTTTCTTCTTTAAACGGACTTCTCAGGTTTTCATTTAAAAATCTGTCCATAAAGTTTGAAATGTACAAAAAATGTCATAAGACTCTAAAAATATAAATACGTCAAATGCATGCGTTATTACACCTATCCAGTCTTATGGCTTGAGATCAAGGACATTTTGTTGTTGTTGTTGTTGTTGTTGTTATAGGGTTTAACGCCATTTTTCAGCACAAGATAGGCTATACATGGCGGCCAGTATTAATGGTGGAGGAAGAACCCTGGAAAACCCCGGGAAGAACCACCGACCCACGAGAAGCTACTGGCAGGCTTTCTCACGTACTCACGTTAGCCGAGTCTGGACTCGAACCCACGCAGACAGAGGTGAGATGGCAGTGATCCGTAACGGTCAGCGCTTTAGACCACTCGGCCACTCGGGGCCCCGCATTTTGTGGTATGGGACTGACAAACAGCAGCAAAGCAATAAGCCTCCCTACTATTGTCAGAGTAGATGTTTAACACTTTAGTGGCCAAATAAGGTCACGTCTATCTGTCTGTTAAATAGATATGTCATTTAAAAAGGAAAGGAAATTATACCTGCTTTCTTCCAACATATTCTGCACTAAACGCATCGATGAGGTGCCGTACAAGAAACCGATTGTCGCAATAATCAAGATACCCCCGTTTATTTGTAGAACTGAAGGCGATTCTGCGAGAAACTGCTTCCAAAATTTTAATTTTAAAACCTGACTTTGAAAGATGAAAATATAGATTAAAAATGCGGTCTTTTCGTCTTTTAAGTGAAAAATAGAAACAGTTTTGATCTCTTTTAGCCCATACCTTTCATTTTTTGGAGGCAAACAGATGGAAAATGAAGACAGATTTTCATTTTTCCATCTTTATGTTGTCAAAGAAAACGATATGGACGGTGGAATCGTTGTCTGGCTTTTCATGTTGCATCTTTCAACTTTTAGAGATGAAAAACTGGAGGATGGAATCGTTGTTTGGCTTTTCATGTGCATCTTTCAACTTTTAGAGATGAAAAACTGGAGGATGGAATCGTTTCCATCTTTTCACCTTCCATCTTTCAATTTTCAAAGACGGGAGATGAATTGTCGAACGTTTCACGGAACGTTTTTAGACGACTAAATATCCTGACGTAGATTACGTATCCTGACGTAGAGTACGTATCCTGACGTAGAATACGTATCATGACGTAGTATACGTATCTGAGTCAGGCGTGTTTTACTATGTTATCTTGTAAGGTAGAGACTTTGATGTTTCAGATTGATTGGCTTGATATAATAACATAAGGTCATCCAATAATTTTCCTCACTTTTAAGTTCCAGAAATCCATGCCACACTTTTAAACCTCCGTTAGGATGGATCTACATGAACCTTCGCACACCTCTTTGTAAACAATATCCCTCCGCCAGTTGCCAGGCTACAAAATTTAAATGAATCATATTTGGAAGTCAGTAGGAGTGTACATAGAGGGAAGAGCTTTAGGAATGTATGAATTCATCTTGTTAAAAAAAATGCAACAGACAGCAGTACAATGGTTGCATGAATGAAAACATGCTGTAACAGACAGCAGTACAATGGTTGCATGAATAAAAACATTCTGTAAGAGACGCAAGGTTATGGGATACTTCTGTCACTCCTTTGGTAGATTTTGTTGATTTTTTGTTTGATTATAAGAATTGATGTTAGAGAGATATTTACAAAACTGAGTAATTAACTATTAGTGGATGCTTTTGTCGTTCTGAGCCGTATTCACAGGACTTCAGGCTGGAATGGATTAATGTCGTAAAATGTTCCTTGTCAAATTTGTTAATATAAGAATTTCCTAGGATATTCTTACCACTAGCGGGTTAGTGATTAGAGATATGATTCATTTTTGTTATTAATTTATTGGGTCCTGTTTAGTGATTTATGTCTTGTGCTATTTAAATATTTATCGCATAGAGAGGCTGTTGAATGACTGGCCGAAAGAGATTGCGTATCAAAATATTTTGGTGTTGGTTGGTTAGTTTGTTTGTTGATTGGTTAGTTTTATCTGCACTTTCAGCAATTTATTCGAGTTAATCATGCCAAGGAGCTAAGGGCCTTCTCAAGGACACACCATTGCAGCTGGTACAGACTCTCCTGGGCAGGAACTCTTGACCCATGGATTACGAGTCCATTATTTCCGTATTCACCAAAAGATAATGATCTCCGGCAGCTTAGTTGGCAGAACCTCGGACTCGTAATCCAGGGGTCAAGGGTAACACAGGAAACATTCTGAACATAAAGTGTCGTTCGTAAGCCATTGAAACAACTCTCCCACGCCTGTCAGTGTTGTCATATTATTATTACACGTAAGGGGTCTCTATACCGAGTGAATCAGACACCGGTTTGAGCGTGGCATGAAGTCTGTTCCACCCCCTCCCATTTACAGGGGCCTCAAGACGACAGTCTTTATTAACTGAAAGGTTCCTACACCCGCAAACAATGCAAACCATTTTTTATAGTCATCTAATTACCACACATCACGAACCTCGAATAAGTTCACACTTGCATGGTTTTTCTTGTTTGACATTTGTATTATTCCTCAGTAAGCCTTTCTTAGCCGAATATTACTCCTCTATACTATTCATTTCAAAACACAACTCAAACACCTAATAAAACAAATTTTCACATTACTAACAACATATACCTGAAAGTATCCAAATAATACCCCATGTTAAGAAAACTGAGAGGGTCTATTTTACGAACCTAATCCATGCCCTATCGTATGTATGTATGTATGTATGTATATATGTATGTATGTATGTATGTATGTTCTTGTTGTTGTAGGGTTTAACGCCATTTTTCAGCACAAGATAGGCTATACATGGCGGCCAGTATAATTGGTGGAGGAAAACCCCGGGAAGAACCACCGTGTATGTATGTATGTATGTATGTATGTATGTATGTATGTATGTATGTATGTATGTACTTCTAAAATGTAGAAATGAAGAATTGCACAGAAACATTTGGACGATGAGAGCTTCCAAAAATGATAACATGAAGAACAACGCTATAAAATATAAAAGGTAAATGATAAAAGGTCGATAAAGTACAATATAAAATGTAAAACGCATTAAATCCTTGGAACATTTCTTCAATGTTTTTGAATAAACACATTCCCTCAGAAAGTCGAAAATATATCAGATGATACATTATCATGATTTTTTAATGATTTCACATCAAACTACATGTATTCGACAAACTCGACAAGAATGTGTCTCATTGTCAGTGACTTTATGACTGCGTCAAATATTGCATGTTTGCAGCGATATGCGTGACACTGTACATTGCCAGGGGACAGTACTTTGTTTTCGCTCCGCAGCAAATTTCGATTAAGACTTTAAGCACGTTTCTTCAGTCCTGCACGTTCTAGGAATGTAGCTCCCTTGTTTCAAACATTCCATGAATAATGTTACAATTAACACCAAAAGATGTTAACGGGGATCATTAGGCGAAAGTGGCCGCCTAATTTGCCCCATATTGGCCAAACAACGCCGTAACACGAGGAAAGCTTATAACCAAGGTGTGTTAGCAATATAGCCATCAGTTGTGTCTAGCCGCATGAGAAAACTGAGAACCATATGTTATCTCAGTAAGAACGAATAAGGGTCTTTAAGTTAGATATATTCCAGTGTTGCTTATCTGTCGGATACTTTCTTCCTCATATTACGCATTCAGTATCTCCTTGGATTTGTAAAGTCAGCTTAGAAAATGGTTTCTTCCAAGAGATGATATTTTTTTTTTCTCAGGAATTTGTCATATTAGAAACCGGTTTCAACTAATGACGTAATACTTCAGATTTAGAACCAAGTGGTGGATTAGTTTGGTTTGGTGTTTTTCGGCACAGTCATACATGTAGGTTATGACTTACAGACATGATATTTCTCCGTTTTAAAGCGGAATTCCGCTTTTCTCCCGACTTAAATCAGATTTTTCTTGATATAGTCCGTTTTTTATATCATCTTCGATCCGGTTTTTAAAAAAACGGTCTGTCCGGTCCCATTCCGCAACGACCCTTGTAAAGTATTCGTTTCATATATTAGTTATCACATGACTCCCGTAAAGAGTATTCTGATTGGTCAAAAGTTTAAATTCATCCAATGAATCTCCGTGTAATGGAAACTGATGGCAATGGAAAGAAGAAGCATGCTTGCAAAACACGGCGTCCCGAGTTGTTGAGAGACCATGACACGAAAAGTTGAGATAAAGGTTTAAAACACGTATGGAAATAGGAATGGCTGGAGCGAAAAGTTGACGGAAATTAGACAACTGAACGCTAGAGGACTGGCATTTTGTGACCTCTGCAAGAAAGATCTGAATTACGATAATCGCGGTTGGAAGAGTTTGGAACAGCATCTACAAAAGTAGTCAGAGTTTCCTCAGACCTTTGACACCCCATTTTTTGATATTTGGACATTTTTATGTTGTGGTGCAGGGTCAGAGTCCATTCCCTATCGAAAAGTTGGAATTCGCCGACACCATTTGGTGTCGGCATAGAGTAGCCGCTTACTAGCTGGCCTAGCACACTTTAACGACCTTTCATCGATATATACCTGCATGAAATCGATACGAATATGATTTATTTTCTCAGAAATAGCGAGTATAGCATACCTTATATCTTTAATCCGCTGAGAGACGAGATGAAATTTGAGCTGGAACTCGCAGTTTGCATTCCGAGTCACATGACTACACAAATCTAGCAGCCTACATATCAGTGACATCAGAGGTCCAATAGTCACGTGATATCAACAATAAACCATTTCGAATGTTGTTGTACATAGAATTCAAAAATATTAATTAAAAGTCACGTAATACTTGTACATAAATATAATGCACACTTAATTCTCAACATATTTATTCTGTGAACAACGACTAGAAACCTGTTGGTTTCGCAGCAAGGTGGAGAAAACCGATTCATCAAGTACTAAGCACGTGTCAGCGATGTATTTTGTTGGTATCGCGTGACTACCGGGTTGACCTGTGCTCTCCGCTTGTTGAATCTTTTTTTTTTTGTTTTGTTTTAATAAGCTGCTGCAACATTTACAGATTTCTGGTCGTTGTTTCCAGAGTATATATTTTTAGAAGTTTATGTTCTTTCATTTTTCTATAAATGTTACGTGACTTTCATTTATATGTTCGATTTTTTTCCCACAGCAACATTAGAAATGGGCAATTGTTCATATCATGTGACAGGGTCAGAGGAAACTCGGACTACTAGAAACGAAGCTGTATACGGAAAAATAGAAGCTCAGAAGGCATCTGGAAAAAGTGCAGTTAATTATTATAAGAAGAAAGACTTCTTGCATGAGAGAACACATGTAGCCCTCTGTCAGAATATGCGTACTGCATGTCGCCACTACAAGCACTAGCTTGAAAGGAAAAGGCTTTCGTTGAGAAGGAGAAGAAACGATTGCACATTGAGTCCAAAACGTCAGTGGTGACAAAAAGGAAGACGAAAGAAATCTTTGCCAAAGCCGCAAAAAAGATCTCGACTGGCATATCAACAGGTTCTCTCCAGTGGAGAAAAAGACAAGTGAATGTATGGGATTATTTTTATATAGTTGATGTACTTGGTTTATTTTACAGATTCGTTATGAAAAGAGAGAAGTATAATATGTTTGCTGCAAAAATTGACAAATTAGTGTGACTTAATTACGATGTGAACACTGACATGCACACGAAATAACTTCAGCATCAATAATATTGGAGACAAAATTCATGTGACAATAAATATTGTGAAATTATTCAAGTCAAGTTGAACATTTTTGGTAAGTTTATTATTTTGTCAAATGATTAGTTTGTTTCATATTATGATCATAAGTTGCACCAAGATCAGTTTTTTATGATTGCAAAATGTATTTTTGGTCGGGGGCCTTCGGCCCCCTGGACGCCCGGATCGGGGGCGCTGCCCCTCGAGACCCCGTTGGGGGAGGACCCCCAAACCCCTCTTAAAATTTTTTCAGCTTTTTTTTAGGGAAGACCAAAATCATGTCTGGACTTGCCAAGGGAAATGGCGTAAATACATTTCCCAAAGACGTGGCATGGTAGTCAGCCTGGGCTGATGTGATGGTAAAACTCGAACCAACACCAGTTCGGTCACGCGTCCGGCACGCTACCCACTCTGCTATCGTGTCTCCCCAATTGGTGCAGAATGAGTAGTTTACTTATTTTCATTTTCCACGTCACTACTATCAGATATTTCTTTTCGTTTCTTTAAATCAGATGGTTTTTATGGCTTTAAATCAGATGGTTTTTATGCCTTTGAATCAGATGATTTATATGCCTTTAAATCGGACGGTTTTTATGCCTTTAAATCAGACGGTTTTTATGCCATTAAATCAGATAGTTTTTATGCCATTAAATCAAATGGTTTTTATGCCATTAAATCAGATGGTTTTTATGCCTTTGAAAATACGAGTTTTATTTATATGCACATACTAGACACACAATAACTCTACACAAGCGTCCTACGTCCAGTCCAGTGTCATGTAGTCATTTACACAATTGGCACACAAAATTACACAAGCGCCCTACGTCCAGCCCAACCAATGTCATGTAGTCGTTCACACAATTGACACAAAACTACACAAGTGCACTATGCGCAGTCGTGTCACGTGGCTATTAGCATAATACTGGACACACAAGACTACACAAACGTTTCCGTGCAGTCGTATTTCAAGCAGTCATTCACATAATGGAGACACTATTTGGTTTGCGTATAATGCGCATACAACACCTTAGACTCAGATCGGTCGTCATATAATGCGTCGACCGATTTGGGTTAACGCTGTTAATTTTACTTATTATTTCATAGCTTGATTTGCCAGCGTAGCATGGATGAGCGTAAAAAGGATAAAGTCAGCGTCAATTCTAGTTTTTCACTAGCAAGTTTTCTTTTTTGCTGTGGACATAGCAAATAATAGCGACATGTGACGCATCTGTTGAACACTCGGAAAACCATTCGTGCTTACTGCAGTAAAGCAAAGCATTTGTACGAGTTTACGTGGCACTCAGTTGGAGTCGTTGTTCTGAGTCCTATAAAATTATAGTATTTATAGAGATCTAGTTTCTACGCATGTCCTCTTGCATCTTGTCAAGTACAGGAGGCATTTGCTTTATCATTGGTTTGATAGTAGCAAGATGGCGGCCAGCATGCTGATCTTATTGTTATAGTGGGTTTAACGCCATTTTTCAGCACAAGATAGGCTATACATGGTGGTCAGTTTGACCGGTGGAGGAAGAACCTGGGAAAACCCGTGAAAGAACCAACGACCCACGGGAAGCTACTGGCAAGCTTCGTCACATACCTACATTGGCCGAGCCTGAGACTCGAATCCAGGTAAGCCAGCGGCTGACCTATTTAACCAGATTACATTACGGAACCACAATAGCAGATAGGTGGTTGTAATCGTTGTTCCTACTGGGCCGATTTGGATAGGTGCTTGTAATCTTTGTTTTATTGGTTCATTTTTGCGAGTGAACAAGGCCATATTTGATAATAATTAAGGTTCAAAACAAACACATTTGATCAGAGAGCTAGAATATTCCTGTCATTCTAGTTGTGTGATGATTTTCGTAAAGTATTGTACTATGTTATAAAACTTATTAGGTATTGTACTTTGTTATAAAACGTATTAGGTATTGTACTATGTTATAAAACGTATTAGTTATTGTACCATGTTATAAAACGTATTAGGTATTGTACCATGTTATAAAACGTATTGAGTCAAGTTGCAAATTTTCAATTTTTGTTTAATCATATTTTATTCCCATAAATGTTGACTAATGGAGTCGCTTTACAAGTTCTCACGTGTGTGTGTGTGTGTGTGTGTGTGTGTGTGTGTGTGTGTGTGTGTGTGTGTGTGTGAGAGAGAGAGAGAGAGAGAGAGAGAGAGAGAGAGAGAGAGAGAGAGAGAGAGAACATTGATTACGTGGGAAATGAAGAACGTCATTGTTAATAAATATGACAGGAATTAATGAAGCGGGAGACAGAGGTTGAATACTTGATTATATAAAGTGTGTCTTATTAGTGATGTACGTTTGGTACAAGTCAGACACGTGAATATTAACATTGGCAGTTAAATCAGATGATACAATAATTGTAGTCGTTGGTTGTTTAGGGATAGACTTTGATACAATTTAGGGATAGACTTTGATACAATTTAGGGATAGACTTTATACAATTTCCTACAGTCTTCTATGTAGTATTTGCAAATAAATATGTGATGGTATGTATTTTCTCTATCTTCACCACAAGCGCACAAAGGATTGTCTCTCAAATCGTTAGAATAGAAGTTCTAATGTAAATCAATACAGTTATTTCTTATTCTAGAGTGCAGAATAGATCAAGTCCTGTTTCCAAGTACGAAACGATGGTGCCGAACATCAAAATTAATTTGAAACCATTTCATTTAATCATGTTTCATGGATTTTAGTGTTAGCGTTATCTTACAATTTATACAGTTTTACCATCTTTGCGTTTCATGTTTGATCTAATTTATTTTCAACGTTTTATCTTTTTTCTAACTTTAGATTTTGTTGGCACCATATAGCCACTATTGTGTTGACGAATCGCGGAACGCTATCACATGCCATTGCATTTAGGGTTACGGCCATTTTTAAACACAAAACTCAACACATGATAAATAAATTGTTAAATGAACATCCACAAATTTATTGTTAAAAATTAATTTGCAATTGCTTTGAATGGTTCAGTATCGTCTCATTGTAAAATAACGTTTCACACTTTATGAGGATTTGTATACCATTTTTGTCTGGTTGCCTAGATTAAAGACATGTCTGGTATAGGACAAGAGGAGAGTCCCTTCGTGGCATATTCTTACTTGGGTATAGGGACGTTTTATATCCCAGTTATTAACCGCCACACTTGTGTGCTTGAAAATATGTAGAGCACAGTTCGAGTCCAGTATTATTGTTGCCCTCAAATCTAATCCAATACAATGAGACTAGTATCTTTCATAAGACGGATAGACTTATTGCTGTAAATATGTGGTACACAGTCTAGTATGGCTGCAGTATGTTTGGTAGTTAAGCTCGTACTTATGATATCATTACACTGATTTAAGTCACGATCCTTTGACAATCATATAATATTCCCTTTCTCCTGATTTTCCTCAAGATTTCTTTATCAGTGAAGAATATTTTTTCATTCAGTATATAGCAGCTTTGAAGCTTAACAAAGAAAATAATTTTTTTTTTTGTTCAACCTGTCAACTTTTGCATGGTATGACAGACATACATGTGATTTGGCATGTTTCGCAAAGGTCACTTGCACTATAAACTCAAGTCATTCCATTTAAATACAATAATATTTAGAAAATGCAACGTGATCTTTGATAATTGTTATATGTTGTGTTTGCATTGGGGGCGCTCATCAGTTATTATGTACTTTTGAGAGAGTGACGTATATAATGTGAAGTTGTTTGCGTTTAAAACATGCACAGGGGAGAGAATGTTGGCATACCTTTATGCTGCTTTGATGTAATGTGACTAACATTTCTTTGGATATTGTACTTTTGGAAATTTTAAATGATCTTAGCACACTGCTAACTAAAATGACTGCTCCCTTGTGCTCCAAAAATCAGCCTGAATTTGTCTAAAGTACACTATCCTTAGTAGCTATTAAAATAGGGAAAATGAATTTTGCCAGACTAGACAATACCAGCTTCTGAAAGTGCAATGAATGAATTACCAAATATATAAAATGTAAAAAAAAGTTATCGGCTCTTTTTTTTACAATTTACCTCTGAAGTTCAGGAAGTGAAAATGAGCAAGTGGAGCTAGCACTTTTTGAAAGGTGCACATCTGGAGTAAGGCCAAGCTGTATACTCTATAACCCATATTACACCCATCAATCATACACCAAAATAAAGGGAATTAAAGGTTCTTTTAACAATACCTAAGATATACAAGGTCTTTTTTAAATAGCCAGTATAACTAGTGAGGAAACCCGGGGGAATTCTTTTTCTTTAAAATTCTAACCCTAAGCAAAATACGAAACTGTAGAGCGCCACCATTAGTACCGTACATATACTTTAGTTGCATAATGCACTGTATTTCATAAAAGGTGTATTGCAGGAAATATATCAGAAACATGTCTAAAATAGTGAAATTAAAACTTTGGTTTGAATACAAAAGTCAGACTCGATAATGATAGCCATTTTTACTGAGAGATATTACCGGCACTGTCAAGCACATTGCTGGCTATACGATGCCGTTGAAATGGTAACTAAGTGACTGTTCTAGGACGCACCGATGCAACGGACCAGAGCTGGAGGTACATCGATATATTAGCTGAAATTTGTGTGTTATATGTGATAGGCCCTTGTATTACATGTAACAGGCCCTTGTAACGGCATATGATATGCCCTTATATTACATGTGATAAGCCCTTGTATTACATATAATAGGCCCTCGTATTACATCTAATAGGCCCTTGTATTACATCTAATAGGCCCGTGTATTACATGTGATAGGCCCTTGTATTACATCTAATAGGCCTTTGTATTACATGTAATACGCCCATGTATTACATTTGATGGGCCCTTGAAATACATCTCATATGCCCTTGTGTTATATCTAATAGGCCCTTGTATTACATGCAATAGGCCCTTGTATTACGTGTGATAGACCCTTGTATTACATGTAATAGGCCCTTGCATTACATGTAATAGGCCCTGTACTACATGTAATAGGCCCTTGTATTACATGTAATAGGCCCTTATATTACATGTCATAGGCCGTTGTATTACATGTCATAGGCCATTGTATTACATGTCATAGGCCCTTGTATTACATGTAATAGGCCCTTATATTACTTCTAATATGCCCTTGTATAACATGTAATAGGCCCTTGTACTACATATAATAGGCCCTTGTATTACATGTAACAGGCCCTTGTATTACATCTAATAGGCCTTTATATTACACGTGAAAGGATCTTGTATTACATGTAATAGGCCCTTATATTACATGTAATAGGCCCTTGTATTACATGCAATAGGCCCTTGTATTACATGTGATAGGCCCTTGTATTTATTACATCTAATAGACCCTTGTATTACATAGCAAACCAAAACAAAGTTTACTCGAACCTGGTCTGTTTTTATGGTAGAGTTTCAAGGGCATTGTGCTACTAGTGGGATGTTATAACAAGAATTATCCATTTAAAAAGATCATTAAAAATCCCATTTTTTTATCATTACCTTAAAATAATGACAATATGAAAAATTGTACACATTTTTGACAACATTATACATGGAATATTGCTAATATGGTAAATTTGACATATTTCAAACAATACATGGATTCTTGCCAGTATGATAAATTTTTCATATCGTTAACAAGAATATATGGAGTATTGCCAGTATAGTAAATTTTACATATCGTTGACAAGAATACATGGAGTCTTGCCAGTATAGCAAATTTTACATATCGTTGACAAGAATACATGGAGTCTTGCCAGTATAGTAAATTTTACATATCGTTGACAAGAATACATGGAGTCTTGCCAGTATAGCAAATTTTACATATCATTGACAAGAATACATGGAGTATTGCCAATATGGTAAATTTTACATATCGTTGACAAGAATTCATGTAGTATTTGCCAATATGGTAAATTTTACGATGAAGAAATTTCTGTATTGGAAAAGGAATCTCAGGTCATTTTTGAAAAGTACACGAACTTATTGGTGTCATTCAGTTTTAACATTTATAATTGTAAGTTTGGCTCATTGGCATAGTGGTTAGCGTGCCGATGTTGCGACTGAAAGGGCGCGGGTTCGCATACTACCATTGGATCAGCTTGGGTCAGCTGCCGTGGTGTGTCCATGGTGTTTCCTTGGCATCTGTACTTTTACTCCAATTGCTTAGACACTAAATAACCTGCTCGTGTAGCGGTGCCGTAAAAAAAGACGCAGAAAAGAAACCTTTAACCTACCCCGTCTTACGGATAGCTTAACGACCCTTTTTCTTCTCAATTAAAATAGATTTATACGATGATCAAGAAATACTGCCGTGCCAGCAACGAAGTCAGGGTGGGGTGAGGTGGGGATGTGGGGTGAGGTGGGGATGGGAGTGGCAGTAAGTATACTACACTTCAGCAAGGAGAAAAGAGTGCTTGTATTTGAGGTTACATTTGTTTGGAATCCTTCGGGTGAATCTGACATTCCACTTGAACATTAGGCCGCAACACTGACCGGCATTGAATGAAGTTAATTGACACTCAGCAAGTTACTACATGTGTATGTGTGGTGAAGATCGAATCAGAGGCTACCATTCATTTTACTTACATCATTTTGCGTGCTTACCTGAGTTAGCAGGTACATTACTAATTGGACTTCATTTCACCTGCATCTGGGATGGACACGATTGTATGATTTTGCCACCTGGATTTTCAGGTGCAAATCTATTCCTATCTAAATATTTCAAGCCTCCAGGTAAGGTTAAATACGGTTATCGGGTACATTTTCTACAAGAAACTCGACACATTTTCCTTTCTTTTATTACGTATAGAATGCATAATTGTGTACATTACAAAAGAAACAGATGGAACATTCTCATTAAGAAAGAAACAGACGGAACATCCCTATTAAGAAGCAACCAGATGGAACATCTCTATTAAGAAACAAATAGATCGAACATCCATATTATGAAAGAAACAGATGGAATATCTCTGTTAAGAAACAAACAGATGGAGCAACCTTATTAATAAACAAACAGATGGAACTTCGCCATCAAACAACAAACAGATGGAACGAGCCTATTAATGAACGAACAAGCAGAACATCTCTATTAAGAAATAAACAGATGGAACATCTCTATCAAGAAACAAACAGATGGAACACCCATATTGCGAAAAAGCAACAGATGGCACATCCCTATCAAGAAACAAATAGATGGAACACCCCTATTGCAAAAAAGCAACAGATGGAACATCCCTATCAAGAAACACACAGATGGAACACCCCTATTGCGAAAAAGCAACAGATGGAACATCCCTATTAAGAAACAAACAGACGGAACGTCCCTGTTATGCATACATTTCATATCTTTTTGTATTCATGTAAACTTTCCGCGCCTTTGGTCAATTTATTTCTCCCTTGTACGTTAGTTTGCGTTAAATTTGTTGTATTTGTTTGATTGCCTTGTTTCACCACTGCTTAGAACATAATATATTAGCATTAATTCATTTAGACATCGGTGTACCATCGGTGTATCACCTTCCTTAGTACAAATCAGCACATATACACCACTCTGCCTACCCCACAAACAACATCTTAATACCCCGTATGTTACCTTCACTTTACGTGGTTCAGCCTACAGATTTGTCGTTAATTGTAAATAGAAAGAACAGCCTGAATGTATCCAGATCTGTCGTTAATTGTAAATAGAAAGAACAGCCTGAATGTATCCAGATCTGTCGTTAATTGTAAATAGAAAGAACAGCCTGAATGTATCCAGATCTGTCGTTAATTGTAAATAGAAAGAACAGCCTGAATTTATCCAGATCTGACGTTAATTATATATAGAACAAACTGCTTAAAACCTGACTCGACGGCACCTAATGCATCAGCAGTTGTGGTTCACCTTATTTTCCATTGTATGTGGGTTATATACGATTACATACGGTAGTCGTTACCTGTCGTACTGGTACTGTTGACAGTTTTATTGGCGTTGTATTTCACGACTGAAAACGTGTGTCCTCCCCTTTATCGATATGGGGTCTGCCTGGTTTGAAGTAATGGCTTGTTTGTTATTAATGCATTTCATATTGACAATACTCAGCCATAAATGTTTTCCCAGAGATTATTTAGGTCTTTCATGAAGAACTCTGTGCGTTGGTGTATCATAGGGATATCCCACCAGAAGGTCAAAATTTGTGGGCATGAACGAAGTTTTGCCGAGTACACCTACATGCCTTTATCACATAGGCAAAATGTACTATAGTTGTATAGGAATAAGAGAAAAAAATTATTGCCAGGAAATATCTTGAGTTCTTGAATAATTAGTAGATGTCAAACATCTACATCATCAGATATAGTGAGACCTCTTTAGAGAGACCTCTTTATCTGAGATCTGTAACTTCTCATAATTGTAAAAAAAATCAAAAGAAAAAATCTGCTTAAGATGGATTATGAAGGATTAAAACGGATTATGAGGTATCAGCACATGAAAAAGAACCAACATCTATTTATAAACTGTAACTTTGATTATTACTAAGTCTGTAACTATGATTATTACGAATTTTTAACTCGGATTATTACAAAGTCTGTAACTCTGATTATTACGCAGCCCGTAACTCTGATTATTACGAAGTCTATAACTCTGATTATTACGCAGTTTTGTAACTGGTTATTACGCAGTCCGTTATTGTAATTAATACAAAATGTGTAACTCTGATTCTTACGCAGCCTATAACTAATTATTACGCAGTATGTAACACTGATTATTACACTGCCTGTAACTCTGATTATAGCGCAGTATGTAACTCTGATTCTTACGCAGCCTGTAACTCTGATTCTGACACAGTTTGTTCCGATCATTACGCAGTCTGTAATTCAGATGCACGTTTGCCTTCGTATTTGCGACTATTGTTGTTGTTGTTGTTGTTATTTGGACATGATTTGCCTCTTTTATCTTCCCTATTGTATCCAAATGATTGAAACCGATACAGGTTCGATAATCTATAATAACTGTATTATCGATTTAACGTTTGATTGCCTTTTTTTTAGTAAGAAGTATTGTTTGCAAATGAATTTCCTTTCTTTTTGCAGGTAAGTGGAATCATAGGGAATCGTTGTGAGTGACGGAGCGTGAGAGACCTGTCCAAAAATGTGAGTTTGGGGTTATACGCTGTCATCACTTTGGGGTTATAGGATTGGTTATGGCCATATGAAGTTAGTGACTCATTTAATATGCACCACAATTTTCCCAGAAGAAAATATGATCACAGAACTCTAAAACAAAATATTCCCAGATAAGAAAATATGGTCACATAACTATAAAGCACATGGAAGGGATAAAAAAAAAAAAAATTTCATAGTAACAAATATTTTGTCTTGTCACATGGAAATTTCCGTCAAATGAAACGTATTTTCAACTATAAAGAAATGTTCTTTCTTTCTCATTTTCTAAATGCGGGATACCTCTGGCTTTTTTTTAATTTAATTTTTATATGAACTGCATTCACTGAGTAATATAACCCAACAAAATATAATTGATGGTGTTCTTGTATCATTTCTTTCAAAAGTCGGTGATGAGACTAAATGTGCCGGCTCTTTCCAAAGGACAGTAATCTTTCCAAAGGAAAATAATCTTTTCAAAGAACAGTAATCTTTCCAAGTGACGACAATCTTTTCAGCAATATCTAGACACAGTTTCATGACTTTGCGTAAACAAGATGTTAAAAATGGCGGTGAAATTCATTTGAGATGGCATTATTTAATCTTAAAAAGGACGGATAAGTTCATTTAAGATATGATTATTTTATGTTACAAATGGCGGTAAAATGGCATTGTTTAATGTTAAAAATGGCGGTTAAATTCATATGAGATGGAATTATTTCATGTTAAAAATGGCAGTAAAATGGCATTTTTTAATGTTACAGATGGCGGTGAAATTCATTTGAGATGGCATTATTTCATGTTAAAGATAGCGGTGAAATTCATTTGAGATGTCATTATTTAATGCTAAAAATGGCGGTGAAATTCATTTGAGATGGCATTATTTAATGTTAAAGATGGCGGTGAAATTCGTTTGAGATGGCATTATTTAATGTTACAAATGGGGGTGAAATTCACTTGAGATGGCATTATTTAATATTACAGATGGGGGTGAAATTCACTTAAGATGGCATTATTTAATGTTAAAAATGGCGGTGAAATTCACTTGAGATGACATTATTTAATATTACAAATGGGGGTGAAATTCACTTGAGATGGTCTTTTTTAATGTTAGAAATGGCAGCGAAATTCACTTGAGATGGCATTGTTTCATTTAAAAATGGCAGTGAAATTCACTTGAGATGGCATTGTTTAATATTTAGCCTAGCTAAGATTACTCCAGAAAATTTCGCAAAATACTGGCAATCGGCGGGAGCTGTCCGTTTGGCACTGGACCGCAATCTTGAGGCAAGCACGGGATCGATACGAAATTATCTGTTATAAATCGTACCTCTGGCATTCATTAGCATCTAATTGCTAGAAATTGAAGTTGGCATTTCAATTATTAAGGACATACACATAGAGTCTGATCAGCTTTCCATGAGTGTGGTTCTAATGATAGGAGAACATAATATCACCTTTTGATTATCTTTATTAATTCTGTACCTGGCGAGTCTCAGGGTTTCCCCAGAAGGATGCACTGTGTGAAATGTACATGACGTGTGTTCTAGATTATCTGTCAATCTTGTATTCCTGAGTAGAACACGTACATACACAACACTGAACATTATCAAACAGGTTAGAGACTTTGTAATGCATCCCCTACTAAGAGCCAAACCCGAATCAGCAGGAGAGTTCAATTATCACCTTGCCTGCACGTACTATTCGTCTAGGCATGCGGGTGTATCGGGTCCATTCGCATGGCGACCTAGTAACTAACTCCCATTAGCTCTACAGTCATAGACCAAAGGAACTTATGGGATAATCTGTTGTCCGTTGTCCATCCGTCCATCCTTTGACAGAAGTGTCTTATCTTTACTAGTACTAAACGACTTGAAAGATTGCCTTTGAAATTTTAAGCACACATTCATTCCCTGGACTACTTGGTCCTTTTTGAAAATGATGCCATTCGGACATCCAACATGGCCACCATAGCAGTCATATTGAAAATATTGTTATCGCCACTCCTCCTGAATGGTTGGTCGTATTAGCATGGGGTGTTCGCTAATAGACATCTTATTATATCTGGTTGATTCTCTGTGAAAATGGTCCAATCTTACGTCAAGTATGACCACCCTGGCAGCCATCTTGAAAATTGTTTTCGCTACTCTTCCTGAATGGATGGCCATATCAATATTGGGTCCTCACTAAAAGACTTCTCATGATGTCTAGGTTGTCCGAAATAAAATAATGCCCATCTGACATTCAGTATGGCCGCCATGGAAGCCATCTTAAAAATCGTGTTATCACATCTGTACTTGAACAGAAACTCATATTGACGTGGTTTTTCACCAGAAGACTTCTTATAATGTCAAGTAGTTCCTAGATGAAAATGGTGCCGATTTGACGTCCGGCATGGCCGCCACAGCAACCATCTTGAAAATCTTGTTAGTTGCTACTCCTGAATGGAAAGTCATATCTTGAAAATTTTGTCGTCTATACTCCTCTCTAAACGAACTTTATATCAACATTGGCTTTACAGCAATAGATTTATTATGATACCGAATTATTTCTAAATGACAATGGCGCTAGTTGTACATCCATTGTAGCTGCCTCATGACTTACAGACCTTGTTGCCACTACTCCCCCTGAATGGATGGTCATTATGACATGGGGTTGTCACTACTCCCCCTGAATGGATGGTCATTATGACATGGGGTTGTCACTACTCCCCCTGAATGGATGGTCATTATGACATGGGGTTGTCACTACTCCCCCTGAATGGATGGTCATTATAACATGGGGTTGTCACTACTCCCCCTGAATGGATGGTCATTATGACATGGGGTTGTCACTACTCCCCCTGAATGGGATGGTCATTATGACATGGGGTTGCCACCAAGAGACTTCTAACCATGTCCACTTTGTCCTGAATGAAAATGGTACCAAGATGACTTCCAGTGCTGACATCCAATATGTCCAATACAACGGCTAATTTGAAAATCTTGTTAATCCATGTGAATATCATACATGGTTTCCACACTCGAAAGTTAAAAGGAAGAAATGGTCTTATTTCGAATTCCTGGAAATTCTTTTTGCCCAATTGAACGTCGGTCTCTTTGAGGGACTTTTGTTTAAATGCAGAATCCAAGGTATAAAGTTAATTTTAGTTATACATATACACCAGACAGCGGAAAGTGCTATTACTTGATCCCACGGGCGTATCTGTGATGATGTGAAGTGAAATTATATATGGAGAATGGAAAAAAAGATATTTTAGTATTTCTTTATTTTTTGGAAAGAATTATCACTCTCTTACTTGTTAGATTATGTGAGTGTAGTTATTTATAAATTTCTTTCATATAATCCTGTATCTTTAAAATGTGGAATCAATGGATATGCGTTTTCCTATCTGTGTGATACATAAGTGTGTGGAATCCATGGATATGCGTTTTCCTATCTGTGTGATACATAAGTGTGTGGAATCCATGGATATGCGTTTTCCTTTCTGTGTGGTACATAAGTGTGTGGAATCCATGGATGTGCGTTTTCCTATCTGTGTGATACATAAGTGTGTGGAATCCATGGATGTGCGTTTTCCTATCTGTGTGATACATAAGTGTGTGGAATCCATGGATATGCGTTTTCCTATCTGTGTGATACATAAGTGTGTGGAATCCATGGATATGCGTTTTCCTATCTGTGTTGTACATAAGTGTGTGGAATCCATGGATATGCGTTTTGTTCGTGTGTGTGTGTGTGTGTGTGTGTGTGTGTGTGTGTGTGTGCGTGTATCTGTGTGTGTGTGTTTGTTTGTATGTATGTATGTGTTTTGTGTGTGTGTTTGTGTATGTGTGTGACATACATTAAGTTTGTAAGAACAGCTAGTCATTTAAATTAACTGCTTGTTCGTGTGTGTGTGTGTGTTTGTGTGTATGTGTGTGTGTGTTTGTGTCTGTGTGTGACATACATTAAGTTTGTAAGAAGAGCTACAGTCATTTAAATTAACTGCTTGTTCGCGTGTGTGTGTGTGTGTGTGACATTAAGTTTTGTATGGTGTATTGATACATTGAGGTTTAGGTCTTTGTTATGATTGGCAGGAGGCAATTGCAGTGGTAATTACTGGATAACGTTTCTTGTAATTATCAGTGGACTTCATGTCAGCCACTTTGACGTTCTTCTAATTTATCAGTGAACTTCATGTCAGCCACTCTGACGTTATGTTCATTGTTTCCCAGTTCATCTGCATCATCGAAGCGAAAGATTAGTTCGCACGGACAATTCTCAATTATGACCAATTAAAAACAAAATGCTCTGGAACTACTAGTTTTCCCTGAACATTTATATTAGTTACAAATATATTTTCTCTCGCTCTCTAGGATTGCTAGCAGTGTGTGTGTGTGTGTGTGTGTGTGTGTGTGTGTGTGTGTGTGTTCGGCTTGCTGATTGCTAGCACTGTGCGTGTTCGGCTTGCTGTGCGTGTTGCTGTTTGCTGGTGAGTGTTGCTGGTGAAGAGAATAAGTGTTGTTTAAATGCTACAAATCTTTACGTTACATGCAAGTTACTTTCTTTTTAAATCTCTCAGGGACATACTGAATCAGTCGATACGAACTGACACGGACGGGAATCGAACCCTTGGATTACCCGCCACTCTACCAGCTGAGTTAGCGACTGTCGACGGGAGTTCGATTGAATAAAGGTCATTGAAAGAACGAATAATTAATCAAGCATATTTGGAAGTATTAGTAATCCTAACGGTCATAGTATAGTTGTTAGGAAATTCCTGATATTACAAATGTCCAGATATTTGTTTTCAGGAAGTGAACGGTGCCGATTAAAATTTCAACATGGCTACTATGGTGCCATCTTGAAACTCTTGGTACTTGTTATCGTTATTCATGCTGAACAGTGGTGATATCGACAAGTTTTGTTTTGTTTTTTTAAAATCTAAAAGACTTCTTTTAATATCTAGCATGATCCAAGTGAAAATGGTGACGATCATACGTATTTGCTGATGATTACTGATTTGATCTTGACAATCGCGTTATCGCTACTCTTTTTGAACGTCCGCCTCGAATGCGGGATTTTGCGGGTTCGAACTCCGGCCGAGTCATACCAAACACTTATACAAATGGTTCTTACAGGTGCCTCGCTTGTCGTTCAGGATTAGGACGTTAGTGTTAGGACTGGTCGGCCTGGTGTCAGGATAATGTGACTGGGTGGGACATCACGCTACATGTCTGTGGCATGATGCCGCAGTTCGAGACATCACCATAAAACCACACCGCCGTTATGAAAGTAGCGATATGATTGAAACAGTTTTACAATTATGTTAAAAAATCAAAATCTGTCTCTCTGTCTCTGTCTCTCTCTTTCTGAGAGGATGTTTGCTTCGACATGGGGTTTGCACGAAAACACTACTCACGTTGTGTAACTTTTCCTAAATAAAAATGGTGCTGATGGCCATTAAAAATATATCGTTACAATTACTTCTGAACGAATACCGATTTTTTTACAAATAAATCTTTGTTTTAATATTTAGGGTTTTTTCCTGTATTAAAAATGATGCCGGTGTAGATGCCATCTTGAAAACCGTTGTATAGCTGTTTGTCCCGTGTAGTGATCAAGGCCAAACGGTCCGTGTGGCCATTTTGTTTATTTGTTTATTTGTTTTAACTACAACTACGTTTGCCGGAGATCTAGCACAGTCACACATTAGATCTGGTTGCATGAAAATGTAGGAAAAACTAAAACACTATAGCATCGCTATAATTGCGACCAGCTCCGCCGTCCGTCATTGAACTTAGCTAGTGATTTGCTGTTGGAAAAGTTAATTTTGTAATGGTCACATTATTCCGTTTCCTTTTTATCGCGGCAGATGATAGCTAAATTAAGTGATAACCCTTACAACTCAAAAAATTTGAACTTTAACATTACGATTTATTTGGAAACTGGCAAATATGGTTTAAGGAAACAAAAACCATTGCAGTTCTAGCTGTTGCATTTCATTATTGTTTTAAGTGGCACTGCTTTTCTGTTAATTATGTTGGCCGCGCTGTTGCATTTTGCCAAAGATGTAGACAGTACTGACACGTTGTCTGCACTTTTTACACTACACGCTAAATTTGGGTCCTTCCCGCCAGGAAATAAAAAACGAATGAAATACGGTGGATTAATAGTTTCTGATTATATCACTCCTTCAGTTCACTCGCGCACGTAGTCACATTCCTAAGATTCGGACCTTTCCCACCAATAAACGTGAACAACATAGCATCAGTATTTACGACTCCGCTATGTTTTAGTCACGTGATTGAAGTTGTTCCGATATGGAGATAATTTTATTGCTGTCGAATATATAATAAAACACCCGAACCCCTAAAGAAACTCAAAACAAGAACAAAACAAAGCAAAAATATCCCCCCCCCAACAAAAATCTCCAAACAAAAACAAAACAAAGCATAAGAAACCTAAACAAACCAAAAAGAAAAACAACCCGATCTCCCCAAACAAAGAAGCAGACAAGCAAAATAACCACAAAACAAACCAAAACATCAAAACTCCCAACCCCCAACCCCCCGAAAACAAACCCCAAAACAAAAACAACCACAAAGCAAGCAAGGATTGCGTTATGCTAATCAAAAAATAAAAAAGATGTCCTGCCCACTGTCAGCCAAGTTAGGCTTGTATCGCCATACTTATTTAACATGACATACGCAATGACCAGTAAGTATTTATCATGACATACACAATGACCAATAGGTATTTAACACGACGCATACAATGATCACGTTGCATTCGGGCGAAAGGAGAGACTGGATCAGCTAAATGAATAATTTATATCTTGTTATTTAACTTTTTGCACTAGAACACAACATTCCAAATTCTCTTTTTCTTTTCCTTGTACGACATCGCTTTTTCAAATACAGATTAATAACGCGTATGCTGTATCTCTGACAGGACTGCAATGCGCAGAGAGTGCTATCTACATTAACACTCGACACTTGCAGAACTGGCCTAGTTCGATTATGTGGATGTGAAAACCTGGCTGGGTTAAGTTAATTTCGAGAAGTTTCTTCATCCTTCCATTGGGAATTAAAGATGCTGGCTTGTGAGTCAAGTAATGCGCGTTGACCAATTATTGTTTCTAATTTAATTCATGATTATCTTTATCTGTACCCTGGCTAATCCGACCCCTGTCTAAACTGAATACCGTAGCAAAATTATGGTTTTGAAAGTCAAAAACTATTTGATTATTTCCTGTGATAGCCATACTTTGGTGGTTAGCAGATAAAAATACATTTAATTAAGATCCCCCAAAATATATCCTCTGTGACGAATAATAGACGATACCCAACAGCTGGAGTTACTGGTTAAAATTCTGACTAAATTAAGCGGTTGATGTGCTTTGTGTCAGTAAGAGTTATCATGTTTAACTTATTAAATTGTGTAGTTGATGTGGGGTTTTTTTCCAGCGACGTCTCTTTTATAGTGCTGTGAATGAAAGTTTGTGTCTATGCATCTCTCTTCGTGACTGTTTTATTTTTTCTGCCACACTTATTGTAGAAGCGCATAAATCCAATTTTTTTTTATTGTGTTTCTAAATTCATTGTGACATTAATCCAATTAATTGACCGGTTTCTTCGTGTTTTTCTTTCAACGATTTATTTCTAGAGGTGCTGACGTTAGATGTGTGAAATCGAACTGTGTATACACTGATTTAACGTTACCCAGAATCCACCCACGTAACAAGTGCAATCATTTTACACAGATCTTCGTCTGCATATGTTGCAGATTTCGATGACGGTCCGTTGATTGATTTTGACGTATGTTTGTGTTATCTGCATTATATAATTATCTTGTACACAAGCTCTAGTTCTGTGGACTGAAATTGCAAATGTCCACTCTTTTCATTACAAGTCACTCAACCTGCCCCCGGCCCAGGGGTCTTAGCCCCGAATCTATTACATTAGGTGCCTATCTACTCAGAATGCATGCTTTCAGTTTGGTATGGGTCGACGTGTGTGATCAAGTGTAGGGAAAACGGTGTCGTTGAAATTCAATGCTGTAGGAAAAAGGTGTCATTGAAATTCAATACTGTACGAAAAAGGTGTCGTTGAAATTCAGTAATGTCTGGAAAAAGTCTCCTTGAAATTCAATTCTACATTTTCCACTTACACCAACCAAGATATTACATGAAAGACTGGATTTATTTTTAGTCTCCTGTCAAACTCAAGAATAAATGTATGTATTTACTTGTGATGTGTATTAGGCAAGTGCATTCGCATGTGGGTACATATGTATGTATATTTATATGTATGTATGTGCGAATATACTGTATGCATTTTCTGATATTCTCTTATTGCTTAGTTTATAAGATGCTTTTGTTAAATTCGCACAGGATTTTCGTGTACATCCTCCTGAAATATACGTCATCTGTAATGATAATGATAGATAAATAAGAAGCAACAAAAATAAGCATTGTCGAGTCTCTTTTTTTTCAATTCATATTATACGTGCATTTTTCCCTTATGTCTCGCCGACACCGATTAAAAAAAAGTTGTCAGTATTATGATTGACTGTCAAACAATTAACGCAAGTTTTGCAACAGTGATTGTAATTTTTATTAAAATTGGCAACAGTCTTGTCCTATATTGAAGATGATGTTGCGGGGGGCAGTAACTTTAGCTATTCTCATGCCATGTTTAATTTTCATTCAAGTGCTTTTTGGAATAAATGGCATTTCAGGTATGCATCGCGTGTCTATTTACCAGTCTGACGATTCTCCAATCAATAAAAAAACTGAGATAATTTTGAAATTGCTTGTTAAAATAGTAATGGTGCAATCAAACACACGGACAGACAAACCGATAGCACATTAGCTACTGTTGAACTGAGTGTATTAGGAAACTTACAGAAATAATTTATCTTTAGGAGATAGAAAGACAAGCATAAGACAACGGACAGATATATGCATAGACATATGAATGGAAAGATGTAAGCTATACAGATAAGCAAGTCTTAATGTAACGCATGGCGTTGAGCACACAGTCGTGCATAAATACGCCATTTTGCTTTCTGGTAATTTGTCGTAAAGAGTTATCTCACTTGGCCTGATCGCTTTTCAGTCATATCGCTACGATGCCTGCAGTGTGGCAGTTTTTATAATGATGTCTAGCACTAGGGCATCATGACACAGACATATAGCATCAAGTCCCACCCAGGTACATTATCCTGACACCAGGCACAGAGAGAGAGAGAGAGAGAGAGAGAGAGAGAGAGAGAGAGAGAGAGAGAGAGAGAGAGAGAGAGAAACTGTATTCTCTGTTTTCTGCAATTCTAATTCATATTTGTATGTGTGTAAACTATGTATAAAATAAGGGGCTGCATTGATATCCATATTTACCTAATGAATTATCCCTACGTCCGCGTTCGGTCTTTAATTGAAGATAAAATATTACTAATATTTATTCTCGAAGTCTTTTCCACCAAGAAAATACATAATTTTGCTTCATGTTGATGAATGTTCACTCTGCATTGGAACCGTGTGCTGCTATTCGTTAGACCTAACCGTGTGCTGCTATTCGTTAGACCTAACCGTGTGCTGCTATTCGTTAGACCTGCTTCTACTCTGCCTACCGTTAACTTTCTTACTCAGCAGAGAGACGTCATGAACGGATATGTTGCACCGGCTGTTGATAAATTGGGAAAATTTTATTTCTATTTTATTGTAATTGTATTCAAAGGCATCTCCATTTGTCGTTGCTTTGTTTGACTTCATATCGACTTCTTTAACAAGCTTAGGTCACCATCTAAAGTTTACAGCTGGATAATGCATTGGTCCCTATTTAAAGCTTACAGCTGGATAATGCATTGGTCCCTATTTAAAGCTTACAGCTGGATAATGCATTGGTCCCCATCTAAAGCTTACAGCTGGATAATGTTTTAGTCCCCATCTGAAGCATACAGTGGGATATTGCTTTGGTCCCCATACATCTAGATTTGGTCCTCATCTAAATCTTACAGCGGGATAATGCTTTGGTCCACATCTAAAGCACACAGAGGGATACTGCTTTGGTCCCCTTCTGAAGCATACAGCGGGATAATGCTTTGGTACCCATCTAAACCATACAGCAGGATAATGCTTTGGTCCACATACAGCGGGATAATGCTTTGGTCCCCATACAGCGGGATAATGCTTTGGTACCCATCTAAACCATACAGCAGGATAATGCTTTGGTCCACATCTGAAGCATACATGGGGATAATGCTTTGCAGATTTGGACTTAATACGACCGCAGTGACAGTTCAGAGGATAACAGTGGGTATCTACTGTATACGATAGAGTATAATGTGTCTGTCAAGACAGTTAACGTTTATGTGTCGACAGTCATAGGATATAATATGTCTGTCAAGATTGTTAACGTGTATGTGTAGACATTCATTGGGTATAATGTGTCTGTCAAGACAGTTAACGTGTATATGTAGACATTCATTGGGTATAATGTGTCTGTCAAGACAGTTAACGTGTATGTGTAGACATTCATTGGGTATAATGTGTCTGTCAAGACAGTTAACGTGTATGTGTAGACAGTAATTGGGTATAATGTGTCTGTCAAGACAGTTAACGTGTATGTGTAGATATTCATTGGGTGTAATGTGTCTGTCAAGACAGTTAACGTGTATGTGTAAATATTCATTGGGTATAATGTGTCTGTCAAGACAGTTAACGTGTATGTGTAGACATTCATTGGGTTTGATGTGTTTGTCAAGTCAGTTAACGTCTTAGTAATCAGATTTATATCGTCCTATGTAAGACTTGGCTTCTAAATAATCGGATTTATTTCTTCGTATGTAGGGCTTGGCTTCTAAATAATTGGATTTATATCGTCCTATGTAAGACTTGGCTTCTGAATAATCGGATTTATATCGTCCTGTGTAAGACTTGGCTTCTAATGTTAGCAGAACATGAGTTGCAAAGTTGTTAGATGTATATACTGACAAGACAGATGCAGTTTTATAGTTTCATGAAACTATTTCAATGCGCTATCGTTTGTTTGTCCGTCTGTCTTTCTGTCTGTCAGTCTTTCTGTTTTTGTCTGTCTGCTTCTCTCTCTCTCTCTCTCTCTCTCTCTCTCTCTCTCTCTCTCTCTCTCTCTCTCTCTCACACACACACACACACACACACACACACACACACACATTGCCCTATATGCCTTGTACTGAATACGTGTTATCTATAAGAAAGATCTACATTGAATGTCCTTAAATTTATCATTGCTTTGAATGAAGTCCGTAAAATGGACTATTGCTTTGAATGTCCGTAAAATGACCATTGCTTTTTGATTAATAGTATCTCTCTTGGTAAAACTAAATACAGTTAGGCGGTCGGATTTTATCATTCACGGCTTATTCATGGGAACACTATTCACCTTGAAACTTAAATTTTCCGCAATCTTATACCTAGAATTATACCTGTCAAGACAGATTGCTGCCTGAACATGAGAACAATTTCATTAGCAGATCCCTATTCTCGACCTTTGAAGTTTTAAGGTGATCAGAAAAATAGTAAGTGGTTTTGATAATATGGCCAAATTATCACGCATATCTTCGCGTGTTATAATTATTTTTTATCAAATGACACTCGTGTTCGTGTTATAATTATACCTTGATAATACAGTAATAATAATATAATAGTAATAATAATAATATCCCGTAATATATATTACAATGAGCATATTGTACTGTCTATGGGAAACCGCGTCGACAGGGTCGTGTCAAGTACCTGTACGTGTGACCTTCGTACGATTCAGGCAATAGTTTGTGGTATCCACCAATTTCTTAATTTTGATAATTGGTGCTGTATTCATTTCTCATTCTCATGTTACTAATAAAACCTTGATTAATTTAACCATAGCAAGATAGGATTTGTGCACAGCAGAGGTTTCTCATATGATTTGTGTAGGTCACTTTATAAGTAGATTGATAAGTTAGATTCAGATTTGTAAAATAACTTTTCTTTTTACTGTCTGTAAAAGATGTTTGAAAGAATTATTGCTCTACTATCTGTTAAAACAATCTTGAAAGAATTCTTCCTATACTGTCTATAAAGGATCTTAAAAAGAATTATTTCTCTACTCTCCGGGGAAAAATAAAACGCTTGAAACAATTATTCCTCTATTGTCCATAAAAACGCCTAAAAGTAGTATTACTCTATTGTTTGTAAAAGGATCTTGAAAAGAATTATTTTTCTACTGTCAGTAAAAAGACGTTTGAAACGAATTATTCGTCTACTGTCAGTAAAAGACGCTTGAAAACAAGTATTCCTCTAGTGTCAGTAAAAGACGCTTGAACAGATTTATTCCTGTACTGTCAACAAAAAGATGCTTGAAAAGAACCATTTCTCTATTGTCAGTAAAAGACATGAAAAGAATCATTCCTTTGCTGTCTGTAAAAGACGCTTGAAAGAATTATTCCTCTACCGTCTGTAAGAGACGATTGTTAAGAATTACCCCTCTTCTGTCTGTAACCCCCCCCCCAAAAAAAAATCGCTTGAAAGAATTGTTCCATTAAAATAACTAAAGCGAGTTCTACACTGTTCCTTTACATTGTGTAAGGCAAGGCACTCCAATTGCATCTTTCTTCTTTAGTGAATAAAATTAATTCGTCTCCTTACAGGAGATAGATCTTATTCGTGAACGGACAATGCGTCCTTGTTTCCTTGGGATTTTGAGTACGATCCTTCATTTACTGCTATCTTGTACTACACTTAAGACTGAAATATTAATGTTGATCTGCCTTGTGTATCGCTTCCTTTTGGCGTCTACGATGGCTGCAGTCCTTGCTCTGTTTCGTGTAAACTCTGTAGGTTGATAGATCTAATTACCCATATGCTACCTTTCAGTTGTAACCCCTTTGAATGCCGTAGTAAGTGTAATCAATTTATTGTAGACTAATTCCCTAACGGTACTTACCCACCGATAATTCATCCCGATGATTTATGTCTACTGGATATCCTGGGGTTCTGTTTTAGACATTCCTGTTAATGAACAAAACTTTAGAAAATTTGAGTCGGTAAAGATCTCTCGAAGTACATTGACGCCATCTTGCCAAGACAGAAATGATAGATAAAATCGATCCTGTTGGAAGTTGAGTTCATCGACATTTCCAGACTTGGAGATTCATTTTGATACATAACAAGATGAATTATGAAGACACTCAAGAGCATAAACAACATCATTCGTTACTGGAGCGGGAAGAAAAACAACTTTTTCTTCTTTAATAATTAGAAAGTGTCATTAACAGTGACTTTAATTGATTAAAAAAAAATATATATACTCATGTTAAAAATTGTATCATCTTCTTCAAAGTCATTCAGTCAAGTCATTCAATTCAAGTCATTCAAATCAAGCCATTCAGGTCATTCAAATCAAGTCATTCAAATGCCATTTAAACTGAAGGCATCCATCCTATTTATATTGTTCTTAAATTTGGGATTATTTTCAAGTTCTTCATTTCGAGCACTCGCTGTTTTATTCACACACCACCACCATCCCACCACCTCGCACGTAATTGTTCTTCCAGTAGTAACCATGTTCCCTTCTGACAAGAACACAAAAATAATTATCTGTGCAGCACCCAAAGGGGCATGTGGGAAATCCCTATCACTGTCTCATTCTTTGATGACCATGATGACATTCAGACCCATCGGTCAGGAATCATGCCGTGATTATAGCGATGGCCATTCCTGGATTTCAACAGGACAGTCTTTCTACAGCATGAATCAAAGTCTTATTGGCACATATACGGTAACTATATCGTCATTATTGGCATATATATATATATATATATATATATATATATATATATATATATATATATATATATATATATATATATATATATATATACAGTAATTATATCGTTATTATTGGCATATGCAAGGTACATGTATGGTTTCAAACGTTATCTTGTTTGCCAAAATTCTGCAAATCACAAATATAATTCGATACACGTTTCTTTGGCGTGAATTATTTGTAGACACGCTTTACACCTGTAGATACACATACCTGCTCGATGTCCTTTCAAAAAGTATGATTTGAAAATGGCTTTGCACTTTTGAAAACACATTTCCACCAAAAAGCGCTGGACTCTCGTTGCTACAATTTTGATTCACTTTAGTTTGAAACGTAGTGAGCTTTCACATCTAGAACCTAGATTTGAGAGGTATCAGGCATACACACGAACGGACAGACACAATAAGAAGTTTTCCAAAAGAGATCGAAGTCCAAGTTACTAAACATATTTGATGATGCAGACTAAATGCATTTCAAGAAAACCTTCTCCAAAAATTTGCAAGGACAGTGGACAGTCCTGTAAGGGGCATACAACAGTTGTAATTAAATCGAACCTAGAAGTCATAAAACCTCTGAGTTGGAGCTTAAGCTTAAAGTCTTATGTCAACCAGTCACGGAGGACCTTATTTTTTGAGGAAACACGTGATTGGTCGAGATGTGAGGTTTAGACTCACGCTCAAAGTTTTATCATTTTTAGGACATAATGGTTTTTCATTGATATACTAACAATCTTTTTCATCAGTGAATTGTTGGAAAATATTTTTTAACTATTAAACTTAAATTGTTTAAAAATCTTAAAAGCGACTTGGTGAAATATTAATGCACTTTCAACAGACAGAAGAACGTATTTCTTTAAATGTGACCCACATTTCCGGCAAATCCAAAGAAAATGAATTTCAGAGCGGTTTAAAGAAAATTTGCACACGTGATCATCTGAATGTAATATAGGATTAAATGACCATGGTTGGGTATTTATCGATGTGTAAATTTTACCTAATCACTCACAAAGTAAATAAAGTCCGATGGACTTTATGTAAACTTTGTGAGTGATTAGGTAAAATTTACACATCGATAAATACCCAACCTAATCACTCACAAAGTAAATAAAGTCCGATGGACTTTATGTAAACTTTGTGAGTGATTAGGTAAAATTTACACATCGATAAATACCCAACCACGATCATTTAATCCTTATAATTCCAATTTACTTCCTTTCTAACATCAGATCAGCAGATTTAATAAACAAAACATTCGCTTTTATGTACCTCGAAGTTTTCTTTCATTAGCCTCTTAATTGCGATAGAATACATAGCCCTATCTTTGCCAGCCAAGATTCATTGATTCTTTATACAGTGATACGGGGTTGAATGTCATAGCGGGTCATGCCAGTGATATGTTGTTATTATCATTATTTTAATATATAAAAAATGGTTGTTGCGGTTAAACCAGAAATATTCCTTTTTTTTCGAAAATTACTCTTGCGTATGGCACGTGTTGTTATAGCAACGTCGTTATTACTTTCTACGCATTTCGATCTTTCAAAAGCAAAATTGTGTCCATTTTTAATGAGATCCCTTGGTTGACATGACCCTGACCTTTAATAACCGCTGCTGTAAGATGTTGTCGAGGTGAAATGCAATAATTTCCGAAGATTGGCTTCTAAAGCCTGCCATATGCCTTCTTCGGCAAAAGGGCTGAGTGTTGGAGTGCAGGGAGGTCTGTGCAGTTACATTGTTTTAACTTCTAATGGTCGATTTTAATCTGTGACTTGTCATTTTTGATCAGAAATCACAGGAGTGGGTGGGTGGGAGCTTGTTTTTATTATTAGGGTGTAAAGCGTTGATATAGCTAAAACTTCACATCAAATAATCTGGACACAAGGAACCAAAAGTAGTCCGCAGAATTTATCGATGTGTAAAAACTTCCATATCAGTATCACTTGACCGTTTACATCCAATCAAAACGTAGAAAATGCAGTCAGTTCATAAAAATTGGAATTATTGTGTTTTATATGATCAGGTTTCTTATTATTCACGAAGTCGTTTGTATTTCCATCAAGTCACAACCATGTATGCAATAATGTAATAGCGCTAACTATGTGTATCAGAGCATTTTCGTATCCATGTTTTAGCTAAGCAACGTTATCTCCGTTGCCAGAGAAACACGCCGAATATGTGAAAGAGACATCCTTTTGGAGAAATAGTCAGTTCAAGAACACTGCTTTATTAGTTATTTTATTAAAATCAGGTTGATAAAAGACCCATGTGTGTTCTGATGATCTACTGGCGAACAAAACGTTCGAAAATAGCTTGCAGCAAAAAGCACATGTGAGCAGGGTATGGAATTACATGAATGACGAACAGTTACGACTGTAATCTTGAAATACGTCAGTGACCGAGGGGTAACGACAGATTTTTTTTTTTTTTTTTTTTTCTCCCCAGTTTTACAGGAAAGGAAAAATAGTTATATAAGTCAGTTGGTTAAACACGAATGTGTAGTTCGTGTAGACTTTGTAAAATATTGAACGAGTTGTTTAAAACAGAGCCCCGCTTGATTTACGTGTGTACGAATTAATGTGCACTACAATTTGTGCGTTTCCATTTGGCGACATATCTGTTTGACACTTGCATAAATATTTACTAATCTGACACGTGCTTCAGAAGTCATCAGCGTATTGGCCCAGTTAAAAGTTGCCGAAATTGTTGGCGGGATGAAATGTACCCTAGATGTCCGATTAATCGTGCCCCAAATGGAAAATGCTAGAACAGTCAACATATTTTTAGTCAAACTCGCCCACAAGTCTTATCTGTTACAGTACACATGGCTCCCAGGTGGCGTTTCGAGAGAGCAGTGTCGTACCTGCCTCATTAGAGATCATTTTGTTGATAGAAGAGCGATTATAACATGTCATTACTAAAATTCGTTTCTGTTTCGGAAGGCTTTGCAGATGATGGTAAATTCTGAAACAGTGGGACGGATGATCTGAATCACACACACAGACACACAGACACACACACACACACACACACACCATCTACGTGTCTGTAGGACATAACCTTTTGCAGAGTTCCAGTGACTCCCACCCTCCAAAGTTAAATTTGTTAGTACATTTGATTTCAACTGACCTGTCGCAAGGCAGACATAACTACATCTTAGTCATTAGTTTCATTAGCTGCTTTGATTTCAGTTGACCTATGGTCAAGGCTGACCTAACCGGATATGTAGATAAAACCAAAATAATTTTGAATTGATAGTTGCGTCCTGTCTGTTAGTGTTGATGTTTTCCCGCATACTGAAAATTTCATGAAAAATGGCTGAAAAACATTATGGGTGAAAGATCTAAATTTGTATATGAGATATAGAGTAGGTTTGGTGACGGACATTAAACCTGAATGGCCAGCAAGCTGCTAGTAAATACATACATACATACATACATACATACATACATACATACATACATACAAACAATACATTTCTTGCTGACCTAGTTCTTTTCCTTCTCATTCATTTTTGACAAATGTAAAATTTTGCGTGGATCATACGCAATAATTTTAGGTTTGAAAATTTAATTAATAGCCGTTTGCCTAGCGTTATTAAATATAGTATTACATGTCCATGCTAGCGTTATTAAATATAGCATTACGTATCCATGCTAGCGTCATTAAATATAGCATTATATATCCATGCTAGCGTTATAAAATATAGCATGACGTATCCGTGCTGGCGTTATTAAATATAGCATCACGTATCCTTGCTAGCGTTATTAAATATAGCATTACGTAACCATGCTAGCGTTATTAAATATAGCATCAGGTATCCATGCTAGCGTCATTAAATATAGCATTATATATCCATGCTAGCGTTATTAAATATAGCATTACGTATTCGTGTTAGCGTTATTAAATATAGCATCACGTATCCGTGCTAGCGTTATTAAATATTGCATTACGTATCCATGCTAGCGTTATTAAAAATAGCATTACGGATCCATGCTAACGTCATTAAATATTGCATTACGTATTCGTGCTAAGTCCAAAATTTCAATCGGAATACTATTTGGTTTATATGCACAGTTACTCTAATATAAATTACACTGTCATAGTATAGTTAATGTACTTAGAATGAATGTGTTGACTGAAAGGTATACAGAAGATAAAGAAAAATACCCGTATTGTGATTTCTGGGAAAATATCCGTACTCTTGTGAAAAAGGTTCTCCGACATCAAAGAAGCCGATGCAATAGCTCATATGAAGTAAGGTAAGATTGGCCACGTGATCAGAAGTCAGTCGGTTCATTTTAAATCCTTAATTATCCTCGTCTTTAATGATTGTCAACGTAACTCAATCAGAACAGAACAAGTCTTCTTTATTTATCCCTTTCTAAAGTCGGTTAATTACCTTTTTAATTGTTTGTGTAGTAGGGTGGAGATGGTGGTAGCGCTTGGCAAATGACTATTTATAATACAAGAATAACAAGGTAAATAATGCCTCTTTTTCGTGCTTTTTGTGAAAGAGTGCAAAACGGTGCAGTAGTCTGCACAGCACTGAAAGTGTTATTGACTCTACAACACTTTATTTATTTATTGGGGTGCGTGGTGGTGGTGGCAGAATGTATTATACGCAAACTATAATACAAATACAGACTATCACCATCACCACTACAACCACAACCAATCGCGTTTTTAATAAGATAATTTATTCTTTCCGACGTACCTGTACAATTTGAGAACTTTCAAGATTGTATGTTGGGTGTGTTTTTTATTGTCCGCTTCATTTTCGCTGGAGACCTTCCTTAGTAATGAGATTTATTTACTCTTAAAAGGAAGAATGACTTTCCTGTGTTTACAGTGATGACATCATTCAGTGGCTGTGACTCGAATGTTTACATTTTATATCTCTCGAAAGCGACCCATACTTCTTATTCCGATTTGTTTTAGTACCTCAGATTGCATTGTCCTCTTGAACTACTTATGTTTTAACGTTATCACTGAAGTACTGTATAAACCAATAAAATGTCCTTTTTCTTCATTTCTTATATAACAGGGTTGGTTTTATTTTTGTAGAAAATATTTCATACAACATGGAAACACCCATGTTTTATATTATTTAAACTAAAAAAAAAAGTACCATTTTGAATTTAAGAAAAGAACTCTTATTCAGTAAATCAAATGATTTTATTTACCGGAAACGTGTCCCTGGCCATTGGGACCAAATCCTTCTCTGAAATAGTCTCTATATCGTTTTCTCAGACTGAATGATGTATTTGCGACCAATTCGCCATATTGTATGAATTCAGAATAATTTTGTAGTCTGGTACCCAGCTTATGTCACCGCTGGCTTAACTTTAGGAAGTGGGCAAGGATCCAGACTACTGTTATATCTGTACATAACGTATGTGTTGGTTCAGCCCATTTGTTCGTGTACAGACTATTTTAGAAAACGTCGATGGAGTGATACAGCGTAAAATGGGCAAATCGCTTGAAAATGGTGGAGAATTCAGTCACACACTGGAGCGCGCTAGGCCAAATAGAACTATGTTAAAAGCACGACGATACCTTTATGAAATTGTCTACACAAGTTTAGTATAAAAAAAAAGTTTGAAAAGAAAAGTATAAACGTTTCGGCAAAGAACAAGTCATCTTAGTCAAGTAAAGAACACTGATAATGTGTGCGCATGACTACTGTGGCAGACAAATTACACGTACCATATGCTGTGGTGGCTACTGTAATATTTCCGATGTTTCCGATCATTGCTTAAATGCCAGAGTGTTTTTCCATTGCCATATGGATAGGTCATCGTTTGATAAAATAAACATCCATAAATGGAATTACTTTAAAATCTTTAAAGGAGAGCCAGTCTTGGAATGACGCATTTTGCTGAAAGAAAATATTTAATTTGCTTTGTACATTAAGGAAACAAATAAATTAAATATCTAGCTTGATTCAATTAGGTAAACAAAACACACACACACACACACACACTCTCTCTCTCTCTCTCTCTCTCTCTCTCTCTCTCTCTCTCTCTCTCTC
>JAECUM010018244.1:0-38045 GCA_016617855.1 Megalonaias nervosa
TATATATATATATATATATATACACACACACACGAAGAAAAGATAAAGACAGAAAGTACAATACAAGCAGTGAAGTCACTTATTGCATACATTAGCACAATAATGAAGAACTTTAAATTGAAATTATCAATACAGTGCAAAAATGTTGAAGAAAATGCTGGGAAAAGAGTGTAAAATCAAAATAAGTAACATCACAGAATCCTTTGCAGATATTTTATATACTTGCTGCTTTTTGTATATCAGTCTTTAATATGCCATCCGCCATCAAGTATCATTTAGCACGAAAGTAACCAAAGTCTGAAAGATACTTTTCAAAATAAACATAATCTTTGAAACCTTGAGGTGCATCAGACATTAATCTTGTATCTTCCTTTCCAAGATAATTTTTTTATCCTGGGAAATATAGCAAACATTGAAACAAATTCTAACTTATATGCAAACCAAATATGAAGCGTTCCTTTCCTATAATTATCTAGCGAAGCAGACATTACTATCACCCTCATCGCAGTTAAAATTGTGTAGTTGCCATTTAAAAAGTATCACCACGAATATATAAGAAAAACAGACATAATTTATCCTTATACAATTTATCCTCTGATTATGTGAAGTACGGGGAACATATACTTATGATAATCAAAATGAATAAAGTCAATATGGCAGGATATAACTTATACACGAAATGATGATTGTTCTTTACGGAGTATAGAACTAAATGTATCGTGCGCTTCAATTGCTTGGAAAAAAAAATTATGACGGCGAGATGAAAACTAGGCAATAACACGTACAAACTGAGCAATCGATACGTTTCTGACTAAGCACAAAATATAATTTGTTATCAAAGATTATTGATAAAATACCTTTACATGATTGTTATGATTATTATTATTATTATTATTATTATTATCATTATTATTATTATTATTGATTCTGACTGAACATGGCAGAATGTTGATTAATGTGCGTGAAATTTTGCAGAAGTAAGCAAAATATGAAATGATTTATATAGATGGGTCTTTTCCTGAGTCCTAGGTAGTCCAGTGAGTTGCAAGTTATGAGAGTGTAATTGTGTCATTCAGATATAATGAGCAATTTACGCAAATAAATACAGGTTTTACTTCCGTTAGAATATCATAAAACCGCTTATAGTAATCACCCAGTGTTATTGAGACACTGGTGGCTATATGTACGTAGGATATTTGAACATTACCAGCATTGTTGTTTAGATTTCTTAACGACGATTTAAACCCCAACACCACTCAATCAAATTGATTAGCACCTTATGTAGTATATATTCAAGGATATAAGCGGTTTACCCGATGATCCACAAGCGGGTAGAGATCGAATGCTAATTATCAAGTTAACATTGTCCATTGCTGAGCCCAAAACGACCGCCCTCCTGTCACGAGGCAGTGATTACGCAAAACTTTCGGCCAATTTACCGTACATGGCTACCAAAAGCGTAACAAGAAATCGAGTAGATTTCTGTCTCGTGTAAAAATGGCTATTGATACAGAGTAAGAACATTTTAAAAATAGAAAGAGTAGCTATTTCATTGGTGCATAGAGGCAGCAAGAATTGTATCTGGACTAACTAGACATGTAAGAATATAAAAAAATAAAATGGTTATAAAGGAGAACGGGTGGCCAAAATTAAGTGAAAAATACAATTTCCTTAATCTGAAGTTCATAAAACAATAAATGGCCAATGCAGGTTAGCTGCATAATTCTCTGTTACCACTTATGGTTTATCCAATAAATGACAATTGGAGGAACCACTTAATTCTTAAATTGCAACTGTTAGAGTACATATTATATGAAGATCTATTATTTATTCTAGCATTCACCTTTGGAATAACCTTCCTGGAAAAGACTTTATCCGATGTTTTCGAAATGTAAACGATTAAAAGCTTTTGAAAGAAAAGACCCATCACTCCTCTGAACATACAACGCCAGAAAATTTTCAGTCCTCCGTTACAGGGTTGGAAACAAGTGTATCACTTTGAATAACAAATTGTTTGCTAAGTATTTACCTGGAGTAGTAGTAGAGAGTGGGGTTTCTGGATCAGTAACCCCCAAAAAGCTCCAAACAATTACAACGACGTCTTTCTTGGCCACTCCCCAGGGACAATACGCTCAGGATATACCTAAACACAAGGTTGTATTGGCAATGACAAATTTGTGTCTATCGTAAGAACTGTACCTTGTTTGGATCTTTTTTGGGGTACTGATCCACAAACACCCGCTTTCTACTACTGCTGAAAATTGTTATCATCGGATTATTCATAAAGTTAAGATAAAATTTATACTTGACTATTTATAAAGTTTAGACAAAATTTACATTACCTTGTCAATATTAGCTTGACTATCACTAATACATTCCACTTGACATGTCCGTTGATAACGGTTTTCATACCTGCTGATTCTCATTGGGAGAATATCTGTTAACATACTATCAATGATACGAAACTCACTTATTAAATCGCCCAAGTCGTATTTTACGCCGCACAAATAAGATCGTATTTGATCAAAGAGTTTTTTGTAAGTCACGCTAGCGGTTTTACAAGCACATTTTTGTTTCAAATCGCGGCTCAATTCTTTTGCAAGCAGTTGATAAAGAAACACCAACACCGGATATAATCAACAAGAACGGATTTAATGATGCTCCGCTAGAAATTATACCAGAGCCGGTCATTAACAAAGGTAAATACGATATAACACGCAAAATTCTGCTGTAATATTTGTAACATTGTTTTACATACCAAAGTTTTTTGTTTTTTTTATGAAAAAACTTGTAATATTGCATTAACGCATCAATCTCGGATTTACAAATATCTTCCGACACATGATTGAAATCTATTATTTGCTTTTTCATTTATCTTTTTGCTAGAGTAAAATCTGTCAACTATACATATATTTTTACTATATAGTAAAAGTTGTAGTGCCAACAACGGAATCAAGAAGCTGTCTAAATCTGTCGTTGGCAGGAATGACAAAAAATTTCTATACTTGTATACGGAAGAAGCTGTATCCTTGTATCGCTCATCAGTTAATACTTATCCTTTCCTTATCCATTTGTACGAATTCAATTTATCTTTTACTGTTGTCACATCATTTACTAGATCAGCGTAGTCGCTTTCTATTTTATCAATATAACCAGTTGCTAAACTTATATCGTCCGTGCTAAGATTTTCTAATGTTAGATGTTTTCTGATAATCGCATACGCGGTCACAGAATTTGGCAACATTACCCGCTTGACGATATTATTGAGATAGCAATACCTAATTGAACACCAAGATTTTCTCGTAATATTTCATATTCTTTAGTAAATAATTTTGTCGATTTCGCTGCAATAATTTCTTATCGACAATTCTTTAGAACGTCTGATTGTTGGTAACGGATTATCGTCTGGAATATCGTAGTATGTTTTGATCAAATCATAAACTTTCAGGTCGTTGATTTCATCACAAAAGATTTTTTCTCAGTGTCATCATAACCATCAATCAGCGAATCAAGTTCTTCAATTACCTTTAATGATTTGTTGACAACAACTGGATAAAAAGTTACGCTGTCATCAACAAGAGGTAATATTGAATTGGCGTACGCGTTAAACATTCGTTTAGCATCTGCTTTATCATCTACAACTTCAAGTAAAGTTTTTTTTTAATCAGCATAATCCATACCAAACTCAAGAAATATTTTGGCGTTTACTAAAACGCTCGTTGAGATTTTGATGTTTTGATAGTTAATTTATTCTTGTTTTATATGCCAAATCATTAAGTTTCTTGTGTGCTCGTCTTATTCGATTTTCTTCAGGTTTCTTTCCGCCATGCGCTCGCTCTTTTATCAGATTTGATTTAATGATTAAGTCAATATTTTCTCTGCTGATCTCGACCAATGTTTTTTATTAAAACTTCCACTTTTTTCTGTTCCCCGCGACAATCATCAGGATGACAGCATTTTCTGATCAAATCAAAATCTTTTATAGCTTTATTAAGTTGTTGGGCTATCATTCCAAGTACACGATGAAAATTATTTGTGATCGCTGGTAGGTCGGTTGTTTTAGCGGATTCGATAGAACAAATATTTTTTTCATTTCATTGATTTAGTTTTTCGCATTTGCTTCTGCTATCTGATTGTCGCTCGGAGTAGCAAGATTTCAGACTCCGATATCAATTTTGCTTTTACAAATATTATCGTAAAATTCTTTTGCAACAGTTACAATTGGTGGGTCTATCGTTGTGTCTGACATTATTCTACCATTCGAAAATACAAGTACTTGTTAACAGTATTTGCAGTTTGAATTTGAAATATTGCGCTGTTGAAATATACGTATTTGTTGCGCTGTACAGTGTTGTCCAGGTTACATTATCAACAGATCCTTCCAACCGCCAGTTATAGATTCGTCCAACACCGGAATTTAATCGGCCGCGTAAATGAAATTGCCAAATAGCTACAGCGACTGGCCATATAATTTGGATCCAAAAATTTGTAGTTTCCTCGTTTGTTGTCCACTCTTGGCCGTTAACAACGACAAAACTAAAAAGAAAAACATGATTTGGATTATTTCAGGTATACTGTGTTGACGCGCATGCAACAAAACCAGCTCGATTATCAGATGCTTCAACAAGTGTTGGAATATACCCAACATTGTTTTTGGTTCGTTTTACGACGCCACCAGATAGACTGTCGACGTAAGATTTATTGGTAAGATCTTTTTGCCCGACATATTAATGTTGCTGGTAATCGTTCCGCCTGTCTTATCAACCTTGTTATCGTCAACCTATTTTAACTGCAAATAACTTACTGCTTGAGTTTTATTCATATTTGCAGGAGGATACCCGGTTTCTAAAGTTATGATTTTTTTTTACTTGACATGTCCAGATCGTCAGTCAATGTGGCGGTAAATATTCCAATGTCAATATTAAATTTTGATACCGAGCGATTGGTCAAACACAAACACAAGAACGAATCACCTGAGTTTCATTATCTTATTGTTTGTCGTACAGGATCAGGTAAAACAAACTTGCTAATGAATCTTTTGCTTGATGGTAATATTAATTACTACCGAGTTTATATTTACACAATTAATCCATAACAGGATAAATACGAATTATTAAGTGACTACAACGACACATTACGCGATGAATTTGGTGCGGGCGAAGATATATTTTTAATCAAACAACCAGCAGATCTTATTCCGGTAAACGAGCTTGATTCGTCCGAACAAAAAAATAATTGTGTTTGACGATATTCCGTTGAACAACAGAGAGAGAGGAATAAAATACGATCTTGCTTTTCGTTGTCGCGAGACAGAAAATTCAATGTGGTTTATCTTGCCCAAGGATTTTATAACGTCGACAAATTTATACGACGAAATACATGTTGTTTAAGACTAGATAATGTTGACGTATGAAATATCGCAAATGAACAATGCGGTGACGTAACCAAAGATAAATTTATGCAACTTCATTACGAAGCAACCGCAAACAAATATAACTTTTTCTTATTTGATAAACTAGCACGTGATCCGGCGAAGATGTTTCGTTGTTGCATTGACAGATTTCTTTGACTGACGTTGATCGAATGTTGACAGGCTTTGCATGTTTACAAATTTTATCCCACACAAAAATTTGTGTGGCATACTGAATAACAATGGACAAACAAATAATTGATTTAATAAAGAAATTTGCTTCAGCAAGAATGGCGTTTAAGAAAAAAGTACAAGAAGAACGGCAAGGACAACTAGCTGCGGTAGAAGAAACTGCTAAGCTTTTTAGACCAGTAACCGAGGCTGTACTTGGTAAGCAACCAGATACATCAACGTTATCTGCCGAAGAACTTGAAAAATTACAAGAAAAAGGTTTGATAGGGCAATTTAAAAAACAAGAAAAAGCACAAGCAGAGGAAACTGTTAAAAGAATTATTAAAAAAGTAGATGAACAGGCTACAAAACAGGAAATAATTGGTTATATTAAAAATCAAAAAGATGTCGATATTCCAGATAAAAATGTTAACGAATTTGCTGAGTTCATTGAAAAAAGAGACAGAAAAACTCAAGGATAAATAAAAAAAATATTGGTCAGTCAAGAAGAATATGAGGATTTTATTGATTTTTACTTCAAGGAAAAATTTGATGACACCAGTAATATCAGAAAATGGTTGAATGTTGATTACAAAGAATTTAAAAGAATTTTAGAAAGAATTATTAGAATAGCAAGCGATGCAAATTTAATTGATGTATGATGACGAAGATCCGTACTTTTTGAAAATTTTGCTAAAATGGGTAGTGGAATAATTGCTTCTACTATATTAACAGCCGCGAGTAGGTATCGAAATAGACAAGAAGATTATACTTGGGATTTTTATAGAATGTTAAATGATTATGAGAAAAAGCGTGATAAAAATGCAGTTGATAAAAAATTTGGATTTGGATTTACATCAACAGCGGAAATGGTTGACCGATTAATGTTGTTGATATCATCAAAAGAAGCAAGAAATGTTAGTATTGAAATCGACAACGAAATCGTAGATATACTCGATCATCTTCGAGCAAATGGATCATTAACATGAGCCGAATACGAAATTTTACACAGTGATCTTATTGTTTAACGTGAACAGAATTTTACTCTAACGATAAAAAAAATAAGATGATGTCAACCACACTTCTACTTGATTCATCACAATCAACTGCGGACAGCACACACTTTTCTGTTAATTATAATCCACCAATACAACTTGACCAAGCACGACAATACGAAATTGGATTAATTTCTGCTACTGCCTGGCATTCTATGGCTAATGTAAAAACTGGTATCAATGACGATTTTACGTTTCAACCTGGTGCTTGGGTATCAGTAAAGATACAACAGGGCGCGCACAACGTAACAGATCTCAATAAGACAATCAAAGAATTAATTACCAAGCAGGGAGACGTCGCTGACAATTTTGAGTTGACGCCAAACTATCATACGTTACGAGCTAGAATCAGGTTAAAAAATAATCTGTTAATCCATTTCAGGTTTAATAATCAACATTATGGCTCAGTTGAAGAACAAACAATATCATACTACGGAGATGCTCCGGTAAATATAACACAAGTAAATACGATTTTAATAATTTGTTCAATTAAGTCAGGATCTTATTCTGCGCGGGGTAGTCGTGGTCAAACAATTTATACTTTTTTGCCAGATGTTCCACCTGGTTCGTTAACGCAAGTTAATCCTAGACAAATAATATATTATCCGATTAATATTGAAAATCAAATAATAAACATAAACATGCAGTTGGTAGATCAATCCGGACGACAACTCGACCTTAACAATTAAATAGTTACTTACTATTTAAACTTGAGATCTGTCCTGTGAACAAAATTAATTTTGTGAGACAACTCTGAATAACAAGATGAAACAAAGAAATATTTATCGAAGAAAAATTGTAGGAGGTTTCTTTGGAAATATATTCTCCAAAATTGTCGAAAATATACCAGGAATCGCTCACAAAGTTGCACTTATTGCCAATGACGCATCAAAAGGATTTGCAACATTTGATCTGCGGCAGGTACTGCGGTCGGACAAAAGATCGCAGACAAGATTAAAGGTGGACCGTGTGGCGGTCTACCTGCGCCGACAGCAGCTGATATTGCACAATTAATATCAACCAAAGCTCCGACAGCAGATACCAAACAAGCAATGATAGAGACAACAAACTATTGTCACCGAAACGTGAGCAAATTATGCGAAAACTAGTATCGTCGACTAGACAACGACCGGACATTACCGCCTTTTAGTAATTTTTGTGTGACAATGATGAATAAAAATAATGTCTATGAAAGATTATCTTCATCTTTCTGAAGAATTTAGTACTGACGACTCAACAACAGAATTTGAGTATGCTGAGTATTTGGATGAAAATTCAAATGACATGGACACCCTCGGAACTCACCCATTTAATGCGCGACATGACGATGTGTTTCTTCTTCCACACAAAGCTTTTCTTGAAGTGCAAGGACAAGTAATGACAACTGATATTCCTCCTGTTGCAATTGCTACTGATGTTCAAAGAACACCTGTGAATAATGGTTGGAGTTTGTTTAAAAGCGCACGATATCAACTTGCAAATCTGACAGTAGAAGATGTTTCATTGCATCGTTCTATTGCAAGCACAATACTTAATGTAGTGTCTTTCAGCGATGATTATTAACGATCTGTCGCGACAAATATGTTCTGGTTTAAAGATACTGGGTTAGGTACAGTTGGTGGAACTGATGTTTTAAGAACAACTACTGTATCAGTTGCTGGTGCTGATGATGGTGCAACTCGTACAAATATTAACGAATTTCTTGCTCCGCTTCACGCGCAATACAGAACAGCACCCGCAGCTAATAATGTGGAGGTTGCTGTTAGAACCGCGCTGAGAAATCTTTGTAACGCAATTGGAATTGAACCACCAGGGACAGCAGCAAATACTGCGGCGCTGCTGGCAAAGGCACAAACTATCATCCCAATTGTTTCCACGAGAGTTTACAATGAAGGGCATGCTAAGAGAAAATCGCTGACAGACGCATCCGGTAGAGTCACAATGATGCTTCCGTTAAGCACAATCTTTGGATTTTGCAGAGACTACAGTAAGGTTTTTCGATGAGTTAAACACACACTTGTTCTTGATAGCGCGGATAATAGCTCAGTTTTGATGAGAGCTGTTGGTGTTCCAGACTTTAGGTTTGTTATTAGAAAACTTGCACTGGGGACGCCAAGAATTGTACCATCAATCACAAAGTGAACTGAACTTGAGACAATACTTACTTCATACACTAAAAATATATTCCGTGCAACACAAAGTTCATTTCACAGACGTTCCGTTCTCTACCGATAACACATGGAGAATTACAAAAACCAAGTCAGCAACTGCCAAGACAAGTATTTATTGTTTTCCAACGAAAAGATAGAAGAACATCGCAAGAGCCAAATAGTTTAATTTTCGATAACATTGATGTCAGCAAAATATTTGTCAGAATCAACTCGAAACAATATCCTGAACGAGCAATCGAATGAAATTTTACTGCCGGCGCTAACAAAAACGTATCACGCGCATACGTGAATTTAATGGAGGCAATGCAAAAATATCAAGATGTGGACAGCGGATCTCAAATATCAATTGAGGAGTTTAAGTGATGTTCTTCGAACATTTTAATTTTATCAAGCAACAAGTATAAAGCAATAATGACAATAAAATACACTGTAAAAGAAATATATTTGACTCAAGGTCAAATTAAGAAATTATCAACTGCAGTTGCCAAGCGGCTTGCGGTTTCTCTAAAAATTAATCCCAGCGCCATCGATGTCGCAGTTGGTAATCAGATTAAACTTATGGTAACACAACAACAAATAACTAAACTCGGTAAAGGAAAACCGTTTGTATTAAATCTGAGTCTGGTACAAGTAACAGCAATGGCTTGACATGGCGGATTTCTCGGACCAGCACCTGCAACGTTAGCCAGGACAATATTACCAAAACTGCTGCCGGTACTCAGAACATTAGGAATCTCAACAGCATCAGGTGCAATATCAGAAGCAACTAAAAAGGCGGTATATGGAGACGGTATCAAACAAATCGTCTAATGATTTTCTAAAGCAACAAAAAATTATAATGACAACAAGAAAAAAGATAACCAAACGGAGAAAAGTGGCCAGCGAAAAAATAAAAAAGACGTCGTCAAGAAAACCAAGAACGTTGACAGCCAAACACAACCGCAGCGCGGTCGAAGGAGGATTTGTAGGTCCTCTTCTGGCAGGAATAGCGGGCAGTCTCCTTCCAAATCTGCTCTGGATCGGACGCAGAAGACGCATGTGCATTACAGTGCTTTTTAAAGAAAAGGCACCATATATTTATCCAAATAACACCAGCAAATTAGATGCAGAATATCCACCACAGCCAGAACCTGAAATTCAAAACGCTAGAGCAGAAAAGCTCACATCAGCAGCCACCTGAAAAATAACAGCGTGAATAACGTGTTGCATATTATCGATGCTATCACAAACAAGCCCATTGCTTCAAGAAATTGTATCGATATTACAAGCGCCTGGTGTTTATGTTGACAGCAATTCCGCTAGAGTTAAGCGCTGCAGATGTTGCTAGCACCAGCACTTTTCTGAATCTTTCCTTTACAATCATCTGGCGTCGGAATCGTATCGTGGACTGCATTCAGAAAAGTGCAGCCAAATCTTCAAAAAGGAGAGGCTATGTCCAAGTACGATAACATTACGCACGCAATAATTTTAAACGAAAAGATAGGATTTACTTAGGTTGCGCCACATTTAGCGTGACAGATTTGGTTCAGGAATTCAGAATAGCAAACAACATCGTCTCCGAACTAAGCCAAGCGTGTGTTTGCAAGTATGAAACAAATTACAAAAAGTAGCAGTACCACAGCCTTCAAAATTAAAACTTTGTCACTGAAGCTGAAATTAATGGTGGCTACTAAACTACGGTGAGAAAATAGCTTGATGACTGAATAAAAATTTGATCCCGTCGATACTTGTCTTGACAAAATTATATAACAACTTCTTGCAGTCAAGCTTATTGTATTATTCTCCTAGCATGAGTCTGGATCTTTCTATTCTGATGAATTATTTTTGAGACTTGTATGCGCTATTTAACTGGTTGATATCTTGTAAAATCCCGCTGAGGTTATCGATATTACGGCCCATGAAATTTTACTGCAGCGTTGACCGAGTTCTCGTATGCGGACATTATTCGTTCTGATTCAAAGTCGTTCATTATATTACTATGGTTTTCTTGTCTCTAATTCACATACAATCTTTCGTAAGCCTTTTATAGTGAGCTTCGTTGTTTTCTCATAACGGGACACTCGAGCAATATAAGTGTGCGTGATCTTACAAATTTTCCAAGGCAAGACAGCAAATGCTTCCGCTCTGGATAACTTTTTGTAATATCATCTATCGCAGCTGTAATACAAACCGGATGGTCTTGGAGGCTCTTGATCACGTAGTCGTATTTCTTATGCAAATCTTCTTTTCAGATAAATACTAACTCGGCTTCAGTAGATTGGCCTAAGTCAACAAAATCATCGTAGTCACTAAAGAAACCTATACTATATATCGCGATTGGATCTTTCTCATATCGGTCGTATTCTCATTTATGAAATTTTCGGTCATCCTCTGCCATAAATTGATCCCGGGAGCACTTGCTTAAAATAGTGTATACAAGCAGACCTTTTGATGATATAACTGAGGCTTCCAAGCCGAATAATTCATAATCAGGTAGCAGATTGACGTCTCTGAAAAAAGGATACTTAAATTCTAAAAGCAAAGTTTTATTCTCGTCGACAATATAACCATCTGGACTGTGTCTGAAGAGGTCTGCATTTCTGTTGCAGATATTATTGCCAGCAACTTTTTCGCCATTGGTGATCTCAGTATACTTCCTGATCACGTGCTCGAATAATGTTCACAAAAGGCAAGGCAAGGCAAGGTTACGTAATCTTGCTGCTTACCAAGCATTATACTGGCTACGTTTTCAGGCGATGCAAATCGGCGATATGAAGAACTGTGGCCAGCCCAGAGTCTTCTGCTGTGTTTGACATAACTGAGTACCATTATGCTAACTTCTATTTCATCTGATATGAAATCACAGACTTTTTCAAGATAGCATTCAAAATCCGTTGCTTATACTATGTCGTCTCTTCAATTCAGCGTAAAAATATGGTAGCATAGAAAAGGTGTCTCTATTGAAAACACGAGTATGCAGTTATATGCGGGCGAACAAATAAATTGCAAAAGCTCAGGCTCAGGTGCCAACCCTGCTATTTTTTTTTTTTTTTTCTTTAACTTCTTGCTACCGCTAGGTCCATTTACATGTCTGAAGTAACGAGGTACTCACGGCTGTTTTAGAATCCCAGATGGACTCCAGTCCGAAAGGCAACATATAGTGGCTGACTCTGTGAGACATCAGATCTTTCAACAGCTATCTATACAGAGGCTTGGGGTCTTAATATCAATAGACATTATATTAAATTGCTAAGATTGCGTTTTGAGAAATTTTCTTGGTTTATAATTCTAAAGAGAGAAAGCAGGCATGGGAGGTAACTCTTGTGTGAATAGGATGCACCAAAGGATAGTAATTCGTGTTACCTTATCTTAACTGCAAGCTGGGGTGGGTGGGTGGGTTAAGGACTCACGGTACTAATTCAGTTCCCATTGTAAACCTATGCAAACACCATGATATTAAAAATACAATAACTTAAAATTTCTGAGTGCTCATGATCAAATCTATATTTATCAGTATAGATGAAACCTGGATCTCAGCTTCTGTGTAGAGGAAAGGATATGAATCGCGGCATTTTCTGGACCTGCATGTGTTTGAAACATGTGCTTTCAATTCTGCACCAAAGAGTCAGGTGCTAATTTTAGTAATGAGTGTTCCAAACTCGAGACTGTTAAAGGACTGAAATTCCATCAATAAAACAATGTTTCTAATTTATTTTTTTTGCACTTACAGTTCTCAAAAGATTCTTTTTCCTAAAACATAACTTACATTATTAACCAATCCTGGCCAGCCAAACCCATATATACTCTATTTTATGTTCACCTATTTCCTGGCTGGTTCCCATTTTTCCATACAATTAGAACCGTGTGTCCTATATCCACCCTTGATTTTCTTGACAGCCCTAGTAATAGTAGTTCAATACATAAGTAAGCAATATGCATAGTTCTGCTTGTCAAAGATTACATCAGTGAATATTAAATCATATTGCAAGTTCATTTTCACCTAAAGAGCAATGGTGCATTTCAGGCAACATTTAAATATTTGAGCTTTTTTAAAGAAAATCAGAAAAAATATTAAAATAAAGCTGTCTAATAAGAGTCATCATTTTTAATATCACCATTTATATCTCTTCAATTTAATACTGAAATATATTACCAGCCTTGTCATATTATGTAATTATATGTAATTAATGAGTAAAAGGACAAGGTGACCATCTGTATGTACATGTATTATTACAGAAAAAGAGATTTAAATGACAAAAATGACCTAAAATTCCTCCCAGAAGACATAATTTAAAACTAAAGTAAGGTAGACATAAGTCCATTAAAATGCAAAATATGAAGTTTCAGAACATTCACTAAAAGAAATTAGTGGGATGCAAAGTCATGAGAGGTCATCCCCATCAAGCATGGTGGAGGAGTCCTAAGAGATCATATCTGAAGCATTTTGCTTCAAAACACAACTAGGAAATATCATATTTCTTACTATAATTACTCTATAAATGGTAGATTGTATAAATTTTATATATGTATTGCTTAGATATGAACCAAAGTGCAAAACATTCTACCTAACCAAAGTCAAATCTACACCCTGTTCCCCTCCCCCCCCCCCCCCTTCTTGGCAACAGTTGATATATCTGAATATGTGTTTAATATCCCACTGAAAGTCACATTGTGGTTTACAAAAGGTATTAATTTTGCTTGTTATCCACAAATAGAACCATATGATTGCATTTATAGTAAAGTTAATTGCACTTGCATATGTGTAGTCACTGTATTGCTGTAGCTGTCTATGGCAATCACGGTACTAATTCACTTCCCATAGTAATCCTATGCAAACACCATGATATTAAAAATTCAATAACTTAAAATTTCTGAGTGCTCATGATCAAACCTATATTTATCAGTATAGAAGACACCTGGATGTCAGCTTCTGTGTAGAGGAAAGGATATGGGCCGCGGCATTTTCTGCACCTGCACGTGTTTGAAACATATGCTTTCAATTCCGCACCAAAGAGTCAGGTGCTAATTTTGGTAATGAGTGTTCCAAACTCAAGACTGTTAAAGGACTGAAACTCCATCAATAAAACAATGTCTCTGTTTTTTCACTTATGACTAGGATAAGGTCTCAAAAGATTCTTTTTCCTAAAATATAACTTACATTATTAACCAATCCTGGTCAGCCAAACCTATATATATTCTATTTTATGTTCACTCATGTCCAGGCTGGTTCCCAGTTATCCATAACATTAGCACTGCGTGTCCTGAATGGAATTAGTTGATTGTGGTTCCGGTTCCGGTTCAATGAGAGGGGTTTTTTTTAATGAATTTTAGTATACGGTCCCAGAAGTATATTATTATAACTAGTACCATAGCCAATGGGATAGAGATACCGTAACTCCAACTTTAAGGCCGATGTCGGACGAAGCTTGAGTGAAGAAGAATGTTATGAAATAATATAAATAAAGCAAGTAGTCATTGTTTCGAGAGCTTTCTATAAATGTTAAAACAGCGACCTCTAGCTGGAGAATTCAACCAAAGCATGATTTAAAATAAACTTCCAGTAATTCACTGTCAAATCGTAACGATCAATACATTTTATTAAAGGAAATATAATAACATTTTACAATATCATTACATCCAATAACAATGCAAATAATATGAAATTTCGTAATAAAGCTAAAGCCGTCATCATTTAGTTAAAGTAAATCCATTACACTTATGATATTTATCATTTTTTAATATTTATCCTCCTTATGATGTTTATGGGACTTCAAGGATTTTTCATCAAAAAGCTTAAAGGAAATTACACCTTCGAGCCATGGTCTTTTATCAATTAAACACTGCATAAGGCTATTAGATCATTAAGTGTATAAACTTTCAATTAATGTTAAACAAATTAAAATAGACATATCACATCAATCATCCAGATTGTTTTAAACTGACGAAGAGTAACGAAGTATATACATACGCATGTAACGAAGTATATACATATATACATATGTATGTATGTATGTATGTTTATAGTTTATTATGCTTAAGTTTGCTTGCCACTTATATGCTTATTCTGGACAACAATTCCCATCGAAGAAAAACCTCTCGCGAATATTTACCCGCGTTCTCATAAATTTGATGTTATTGGATACAGGGGTGAAATGGAGTATTATCGTATGCTTCGTGTTGGCATAATACTCAGTAATGGATCATCTGAGTTTGTCTTGGGCTGAATCCATCATGGTGCATTCTTAAGAGGATTTCGAAGGCCTTTTTGAGAAAGTCAAAGAAAATGAGATATTTTTATCTGAGAAAACCAGTTTTTAGACTTTGATCTACTATGTATCCCGCGGAAGATGGTGAATTTTGTGATGGTTACTATCAGCCCGTCCATAAAACATTGCAACGTAGGAGATAATAAAGTGGCGACGGATATATCATAGCTATGAGCAAGATTTTGCATTTAGATATAATATTCGCGTAATATTCGCGTGTATGTATAGGAAGCTCCATGGCTTTGTGACGCAACAGGTACCAAGCTGTCTGCCTTGAAAAATACGCACTCTGGCAGAGCATGCTATTATGAGTACTGTTAATACACTCGCAAATATTACATAATGGTCTAGGGGCACAACCATGTCTTAAATGCGGTATCGGAGTCTCATCACCTAATCAACTTTGCCAGCTACGAGGATCTGTTCGTGAATACTATTGAGCGTGCATAAACAAATCAAAACAACAAACACCTGTGGCTGCACAAACGCAAATAGATATTACAACAATATAAATAAATGAAATAATAACTAGGATTGAAGCGATTTTAACTTCTGATCTGATAAAATACCAAAAATAAAGCAAGCCATCGACAAAATTTCCCAATTAGGACACTTCACCCTTCCCTTAGCACAAAAAATGCCTACTATGTCACAGCTAAAACAGCTCGCACAGCCATATATATTGAGATCTATACTCGTACCGAATTCACCGCCACGACCACATGTTGTTACTGAAACAGCAACAGCAACGATTACAATAAAACAACGGTACAACAACTAAAACAATTTGCACTTGCACATAATATCCGATAGCCAGATATGCAAGAAAAGCTGACATCCTTCCCGTACTAGACAAGTATGAACAAAACCGTTGTCGTTTACTCGTATCTGCTATCGCTACTGACGCGGTTGAGTATCTACTGACGCGGCTGAGTATTTTCATGCAAAAACACAATAATTCAAACTTTAAAATCACATGGCCATGATCGCACCCACATGCACACCAGGAACACAAGCTTCGCAGCTACTGACAAATATGATTCCTGGAATCACAGCGGCGTTACAAAGCTTGGCCATGCTGGGGTTAAAGCAGACATAGTTCTTAGCGCGCTTCTGGTTATGCCACTTAGTCATGACAATGATGTATTTAAAAACTACTACACCATGGATTCACAGTGGTGCCTGCGTAATCCTGAACCGTAAAGATACCAGCGCCATCAATGATGACATTGGCAGAGACTTTGAAAATATTCTCGTAACACTGGAGAAATACACCATTGCAAGTCGAGGTCCATCTTTCACCATATCAGCCGTTTCGTGGATCCAGTTACATAGCAACACCAAACCGGGTGCTGATGCATATCACCACCGATGATGTGTACGCGAACATGGCACAACCATGTTTGGTCAACTAATTTGACACCATCGAGTTTCCGAAAGAACGTCCGCTGTTTAGTAACGCCAATAATAAAAAGTGGTTGGCAAGTTCACGGACTATTGCTTGGTTAAGCTAATCGAAGGGTATGTGGGACTGCGACTCAAAAGGTATTTGACTTTAGTCAGTAGTGGCTCCGGCAAGAACATAAAAAAATTCAAAGTGTGCCAAAGGTGGTTGTGCATACTAATCTCAAATACGATCTGTATCTGGAATGTCTTTGAGACAAGAAACATCGTCTAGGTGTATACTTATGCGCCAAAATGAGTTGATATCAAGCGATGGATACTCCCCTGTGGAATTACAACTTACGCGTTTGGTCATCGTGCTATTGCGAGCCAACCTACAATTGATTCATGTCCAAGGACATACTTTAGTGCAATGCATTAGCGTGTCAACACAAATCCTGGTGACAGTTCCGTATCTGCTGGAACGACTTGTAATTCTTCTCGCACAAATACTCGGTGACGGTTCCAAACGGTAGTGTGTTGGTTGTCTTGGAGTGTAAATCCATTCAGAGATCGTGTATACCTCGACAGACCATACTGAGGCAGTAGCGCGACGTTGTCCATCTTCCAACTCTCTAGGTGTATACAAATACGAAACAAACCTGTCTCCGAATGGTTATAAGGGTGCTGGATGTGAAATCATTTTCTGAGTAAAAGTAACAGTCTTTTGTCGAATCACATTGGCTGATTTTAATCCAGTTGTGCGTGTGACTTCATTGTTCAATGCTGCTATGATTTACGGAAATCGTGTTACCCAATCCAGACTGCTCTGACCTCATCAACAATTCCTGTATGTCCTGATGACCGAATAACCGTTCAGCGAGTGTGCGATTAAATCGTTCCACAATAGCTTGGTCACGATGAACACTGACATGTCCGACAGGTACTCACACATGGTGTTTGGCCAGCCCACAGTCACAGATCCGAGAAATTCTTTGCCAGAATCCACATGTAACAATCGCGGTTGTGAGCGGTCCGCTTACATAAATACATTCGAGTGCATCTGCAACAGTTGCAGAATATTTCGGTTCTAGCTGCTGCCTACATCGACAGTGGAGAGCGCTTATTTGTAGGCGCGTAGTCGGCCTTGTTTATCACTGACAAGTTCGTGTGGAAGAAATAACAAATCAGCCTGATGAACCTCATTAGGTGTTTGTACATCGAACCAACCACTTGAAATATTTTTTAGTTCGGATAAATAAATTTGCTACAGCGGATTGTTTAGATAACCATGTTCGAGCAATCCCGTGAATGACTTTGGTTGCAATCACTAACTGTTCCACGGCTTCACCTCTTCAATATCCACGCGGACTGCAGTATCTTTTGGATAATGTCCGGCTTTGTGTTCATTGTTTGTTTGTTTATATCAGTATAATTTTGTGTTTAATGAGTACCACCAAGTGCAATTTTGGCCTTCATACCGCATTTGACGACCCAGCGATTCGTTCTCCCAGTGTTGGATTAATAGCATTTAAGTCATGGATCAGATCCACGTCAGCTCAAAGACGTCTACGGATATCATTTGATTCTTTATAAGCAAAGCCATATCGGTAACAAGCATCATCAACGCAGTTGATTGGTGCTTCTTCAGGCCATGGATGGTTATTAGAATCGAGTCATATATCAAGGCGAGTACCAAACAACAAGCAGTAATTATATCCAGGAAGGCGTTTCTCACCAGAATATTTACTCCATGATGTCCCTGGTAATTTTGTTAATGCAACCGCGATATCACCGCCGCCATTTTGTTTTTAAAAAAATGAATGTGAACCTGTTTGATCCACGTCGAGCGCAAGTTCTAGTAATCACAACTCGTCCATTACGTGGTTGAAGTCGAGTTGGATTTCTGATACGTGTTTTAGGATGACATGGCACATGGTATGAAAACATGATCGCCTTGTACACGACAATTGTATTATTCAATGGCATCATGCAAAAAAAAATTCGAAGATGCTCTTAGTAAAAAGAACGATTTTAGAAAAGTCAAAGGCTTTTAAATCATCGATTTCTCCTCACAAGCAACACCTAAACCGTCCAAGCACAGTGACGGAACCATGTTTCCAAACTCAGTTCGTGCGCTAATCATTAGCCCTGATGGATCAGGAAAATTCAACTGCTACTGAATATGGTTGGGATCGGTTGTATGTGATTGCACCATCTACTTATGTTCAAACGTGTTCTGATGTTTTAAAAAAAATGAAAGAGTGTTGAGCGATAATAGATTGTTAAGAAGCAATGGTGGCAATACCACCATCGATTTCTTATCCACCATTGACGAAGCGCCCGCCATTAACAGTTTGGATGCAAACAAAGACAATCTTGCCGCGTACGACAACGTGATGCTTTAAAATCAAGTCAATCCCGCACTAATATTTTCAAGAGGCCGGCACAAAAATACGGACGTAGTTTATTTGACTCAACGATACGCACAAGTGCCAAAAGTAATCAGTGACAACTGAAACATATTAATGATATTCGTGGAAATATTCACTGGACTTGGTATGCCGTTGACCAAACGTATGATGAATTTCGTGATCTGTTTGCGCGGATTACCCACGGACCCATATAGTTTTCTCACCATTAATTTTACTGCAACTTGCAGTCAAGGGGATAGGTGGGTGGATAAATATCGAGCACGTCTGGACGCGTATGCGTCTCACATGAACGTGTCTTGTGCCTCAATATAACAATGAAAAACACAATCATATAAAAATGTCCGGCAGTGATAACATTTAGGACTATGAAACCATGAAGCTGCTCAGCAATACCTAGAATTGATTCAGAATGTGATAGATGGCCGCAAAATTCAAATATATGTTGCAGTCGCAATAGACTGCACGAGAAGATCTCACAGCGGGGGTTTGAGCATACATTTGCGCCGCTGATTAAACCCACAAAAGAAATTGTGGAACACACCGAAGATATTAAGAAGGTAACCAGAGCAACCGTACAAGTGGCTGCACTCACGGGAATTGAAACAGCCCCTGGTTCAGTTCGTATAATAGCCAAATGCGCCAAGGATATAAAGAAAGCCACAAGAGCAACTGCAGAAACGATTACACGTTTGCCAGAGGCGATAGAGGAAGTTAAAGAAGGTGTTGGATGTATTGGAGAAGCTGTTGGCGTACTTGCAAAATTTACCCGTTTACTTGATGAGGATGTAAGAAAGGTAATTAACAGGATACCAAACGTACCACCCAAGAAAAAGTTACGGTTGCAAATACAGCCTAAATTGTTTTAACGAAGTAGCTCGTGAGGCGATGTTCAAATATCCTGTTTATGTTGCTCTTAGCAGATCTTCAAACTGGAAAGAGTGTATGATAAAAATGCTCTCAAAGACACACGATAAATACATGGGTAAAGAATGACTTAAAATGGTAATCAAAGAGTTTTTGGAAAGAAACAAGCTACCGATGATCGGTGGAATCATATTCTAAAAGCTTTTAATGAATGTATTGATGGAAGAAGAACTGAAGAACGTGAAATGTTTTGGAGAGAATATATGGTATAGTACACATCACAACCAGTAATGCAACCACAGCAACTACCACCACCTCCTGAAGACCACTGTCGTGACATAACAGAAGAAGAGCGTGAACTTCTGGAACGACAAACACAATTTATGAGATGGCTAGCACAGCAACCTGAACCCGAATTTCGGACAGAAGAAGAACGCACGGTGGCTAAACGAGCAAATAAAAAGGTGGCAAGAACAACAAGGACGACCTGCTGCAACTACATCTTCATCAGCAAAACCTAAAAATGGAAACAGTTTAATCAAACGTGCACCAAAGCGACAAGCCAAACAAAGACCAGCACGCACATATGAGAAAAAGAAGAGTTTCAGAGGCGGATTGTTAAACATCGTTTATTCACTGCAAAATATGGAAAAACAAAACAAAATTTTTAGATCAACAATTTAAACCTGATTATTGTTTCATGATAAGGGAAGAATTCGACAAATTGGTAGGCGAACAAGCAAAAATGTATATAAGAATAGCTATCAAAAGAAGGTAAGGGTCTTGGTGGACTGTGTAGCCCTAACGGTCTTGGTGATCGGTTGAAAAAACTCGTGGGATCAGTTCGTAAGGGCGAGAATACACCCTGTTTATCAGCGATTGCTCACTAATCATCGTTTGGACAGAGACACACATCCGTACGCTGATGCATGAATTTGTTGAAAATATTCATGATATATAAGACGAGCGAAGTTCGTTCGCTGTTGATCAGTTCTGACACAGTTGAGACGGTGCGTGGAGAAACACTTCTTTTTTCGCGAAATCTGTGCATCAGTGCAACAGGTGGTTGTAAATACAGCCGAGATCGTGACCTCAGTTATCACCATCTCATGCACGAAACAAGAATTCAGTGTGACATTTTCTGTATCTGTTTTCTGTGACTGCTGGGGACTCACGCAAATTTGATATCTCACTAGCATCGCAGCGAGTTTATTAAAGTTAGCCTAAAATCTGATCCCATCCATTTGGTGGCCTGTTCGCAAATAACTCGTTTGTAATTTCAGCAGACCCTGGCGCGAACTGGCATACTATTGAACTCTCCTCTGGCGCGTACGACATAGAATCGATCAATGAAGAAATGTGAGGATGAATTTCGGTGTTTTCTGGCAAAAGGCTCTAAAATTTCTATACTCAGTTATGCCATTTCCATAGAATCTCAAATGTATGCGTTGTTATTGCACGGTCGTCCATAAGATCAGTGTTAGGTTGCCCTGGCCACATTTCAGATGATAAACGATTCTTGTGTGTGGGGTATCATAACGCACTGACATTGTGAAAATTACCTTAACAAGCCAGGTTAATTTAACTTGTGACGCCATCAGTGGTTGTTATCAAAGCAGGTCTAAAACAACAGGCGTAGATGTTCAGGATTATATTATGTTTGGGCTTTAGCCAAAAAGAGGTACAACGAGTAACAGGAAACAGGTAATTTGATATCGATTACGCCCGCATCACTTGCTATGTGTCATGCCATAATAATCGGCTGACACATGTTCATTTTTCCCTTGTGGTTGATCTTCACGGTGAAATATTGACGATACACAATATACATTAGAGATCTACCTGAGATTAAAATAGTACTAACAACAACGAATGTCGTGAGTGGACGAGTGATACAAGTTCGAGTAGTTAAAACGTGAACACCTGAAGCAGTAGAGAGGGTGAACAGACTTGCTTGAATTGTCTTTGATTGAAAAATAAAGGTTCATACAAAAGCTGAAAATACAAGGTCAGTAACGTCAAACTGAAGCCTCTAACCGACCGAGAGTTTCTCTAATTGGGTTAGCTCATTCTGTTATTTTTATCGCTGACATTTTATTTTCATTTTTTTATGCGTGTATATTTCAGTACTCGGACACTCACTGTTGGTTGTTCATCCTCCCTGCTGCTGTAATTAAATCATTATCATATCAATAATGGAATCTCACACAGCTAAACTAGCTCGACAGCGACTAGAGGCAATTAAAAAATATCAAGGAGTCTCAGGTAGAATTTGCAGAAGGTGCAGAACAATTATTTAAACCAATTATCGAACCAACAAAGAAAATTGTTAAAGCAGCAAAGGCAGCACAGAAAGCTCTTGAAACATTGCCTGTCGATATTGCTGGCCGTATTCAGGCAGTTCAACCACCACCCGTTCAACCTCCCCAACCACCACCAGTGCAACCACCGTTAAGAAGAAGAATAAGAACCGATATAATAGATAAATTTACGCCTGAAGGTATTGCCGCTATCAGGGACCCAGGCCAAGTACCTAATATTGCCGCGTTCGGATATCCCGATAGAGATAAGTATGTAAAACCTGAATATATTAACACACTAAGATCTGCCGATTGGCGTAGGAATATATGTCGCATCGCTACTAATACTCCGCAAATCAGATCTGAAAAAGATGTTGTTAATTTTGATATTTTTGATCAGAAAATAGATGAGTATGTTGAAGAAGTTAAACAAGGAAGGAGACAAAGAAAAAAAGAAATGAAATTACATCTTAAAGAAGCTAAACAAGCAAGAGAACAAATAGAAGAAGAAAATAGACAAAGAAAGGAATTACGTTCACCAAATAAGAAAGAAACAACTGGAAGTTGTCTTACTACTCAAGGAAGTGGTCTTATTACTCCATGTCCTAATAACGTCCTTGCTGATGTTGATCGACTAGAAATCCTCATCGGAGGAAAACGAGCGCTGGTAATAATTCTCCAGAAATCATTAATGAAGCAGCTGATATTTGTCAAAGATTATTTACAGGCGGTATCATGGATATTAATGTGTACCGGTCCCTCAGTAATGAAATCGCCGATGATTACCACAATGATTAAGGGAAGCAATTGAATGCAGTGAAATACAAATAAGATGATTATACACAATGCTCAACGTGGACCGACCATGGTCAGGGTGATAAATTCGCGATTACCAACCTATAAAGCAATCCACGAGGATGAACTCGGTGATACTGTTCAGGGTCTATTCAGAAGGATGGCCCCAAAAGCAATACCGATTGTAAAGCAACTGGAAATGAAAGCTATTGACGCTGTTCGTGAAAAAGGCATTGGCGCTGTTGGTGATGTTGCTAGCAAAGCATTCTCAGCAATCAAAGATAAATCAAGCCGCAAATCAAAAACTATCATAGTTAGCTGGTGTACCCATGTCAAAGAAAGAAAAAAATATAACCGCTAGTCTGATAGCAGGAAGTGGTCTTCGTGTTTGACGATAACAAATATAATAAAGATGTTCAAGCGTGTATGATCCCGCATTTGACATGGATGCGCCAGTTCTCAAAGATGAATCTGTGCACGATTATCAATATTATTCTTATGATGCGCGACAGTCAAATCGGTGTGGGCGAATCGAATAACAAGTTCAGGATATAAGTAGATATTTCTTACCCGCTGAAGCATTCATTGAAGTAGAAGGAGGAGCTGATGTTAGGGTTGGTTTTGTTAATAATGGTATCATGGCATTGTTTTACAGCGCTACGTACATGATTGACAGAAAAAATATTGAATCAATTCAGAAAGACGCCGACGTTGCAACGACGATACTTGGCCTTGCAAGATACAGCGATGATTATTCAAGATCAGCTGGTCCGTCAATGATGTTTACCAAGGACACTTCTGATCACCCTGACAACAGATAGCATCTTTTGGTACAAACACCGCAAAATACTGCATCTGACCCACAACCAGCTGGAACGATACCCCGACCCGCCGCTGCATTTTCAATATTACATAGTGTTAATCCAGAATTCAACTTAGGATTCACAGCACGTCGATCAATGCTGAAAGATGGAAGTAGATTTTCATGTGTAATTCCACTGTCACATATATTTGGATTTTACAGACATATCAGAAAGGTTATTTTCGGAGCCAAGCATACAGTTATACTCGTACGAAAAGCTACAGATGATGATGCAATATGGCGACCTATTGGTGATGCTGGTAAAGTAATTCTGACAAAACTTTCATTGTGGATGCCAACAATGACTCGAACAATACCTGAAGAAGAACGGTTACTCTCTTTTATGAGTCAAGGTGGTAAATCAATGTTATCATGGCTGACGATGACCACTGATAGTGTTCAAAGTACAATCAATGGTTTATTTACGTGGCAAATAGCATCACAGCAAGGTGTCTTTGCACCGCGACATATATTTATTGCTTTCCAAAATGCTGAACGAGTAAATTCACAAACACGTAGTATAATGATATTTGACAAACTCGGTGTTTCTGAGGTTTCACTGAGGATAAATGGGCATCAAGAACCATCTGAGGATATATTATTGAATTTTGATCTCAATCATGTTGCACGTGCATATCATAGTTTAATGTCATTTATGGGACGTGATCAAAATGTTGATTCTGGTTTACAAATATCACAGCTAGATTTTACAACGCTGTATGCGATCTATTACTTTTCGTTGGAACACTTGGATTTATTTAGGCAATCTGTCGTTGATATACACTTTCGAGCTCGTGTGAAAAGAGGATCTATTGCTAATTATAGAGCAACAGTTGTTATACTCAGCGATAAGACAATGCTACTTGAAGGTGTTGGTGGGCGCATGAGAGTCATTGATGCCCCAGTAGAAAACATGTAATTAGATCCCTGATTTAAAATCAGGATGATAATTATAAAATGTCATATCATCATGTTAGTGTCAGTCTGACTCCTAGTCAGATTAAAAAACTACAATCAGTATTTAAAAAAACCAATATGTGGCAGTGAAGTACTCGCTGTGCTTGATGCTGTATCAAAATCGTCAATTCCTCTTCAAAGTTGTGCACGAGTATACATCGTTGTCCAACATTTTAAACAGATCTTAAAGTATAATGGTAGATATTTACGGAAGATCAGCTAAGACTAAAACTCAGTAAGGTGATTTATCCAGGTATGCAACTCTTGATCAGCTCAGAAATGAAATTGATGATCTTTTAAATCTTGCAAGCGTAGATAGCAATGAAGTCGTCATTTTTCAGGATAAACAAGGACTATTAAAATCGAGTAATATCCAGTTAACAGACATCCTTGTACGAATTACAAACGCGCTCAATGGTGAAAATGGTAGAATACAAGAGTCTGGAAATTCAATCAACAATTAAGCTAAGAAAACCGGCAATATTTCTACTGGTTTTATTGTCATGAAACAAAACAAAATTATCGACGTAGGGGACCCAGTCATATCCATTTATGCAGCAACAAAAAATACGTCGATGATCAAGAATCTAAGTTTGTGTTAGTCAACTGTGTGCATTTATCAAGACAAATAATAATGGTATTAATAATCTCAGAACACCAGAATCAGATTTTGACGATGCAACAAAAAAATATGTCGACGATAAAGACCTTCCAATGATGAACTCGTTAACTGCAATCAATGATGCGACGATCACATTTAGAACTGACTTTTCTAATCATGTACAAACGTTTCTGAACTTTCGTAGGAACATAAACAGAGCCATTAATGAATTTTTGGGAAATCCAGCAGTTGTTGATATTAAACTCGCTGACATTAACACGAGATTCAACGATATTGTCAGTGGAATTCCTAATATCGTTGAAAAAACTAATCTGATTAAATTTCCTCACAGATTAACAATGTGGTATACACAATATCATTAGGACCATCAACATGATCACAACAAAACAACACTATCAGACACACCGCGGAAGTATAAATTGTGTAGCTGAGCGAGTTACAGTATCGTGCAAACGCGATACGGGAAAACGGTTTAACGGATCTAAGACGTAGAAAAAATAAACGAGTGGGCAGAAACAGTTAAAGATACCGGAGCGTCTATCAGCGACGTTGTTGAGCTGGGAAAGAAATTAAAATTCCCAATAACAGTGAAAACATTAACCGGAGAGATTTTATACAAATCGAAACGTGAATCAAGAGGAGCTCCGATAACGATTATTGATCATAACTCACATGCATGGACGTCCGCGGTGACAATATTTCCACGAGACAGAACAGTTAGATTTTATAATGATCATATTCTTGATTTTATCAGAAATATCACCAAGAGGACCCTGTATCTGTTTGGCTGTTTTAAAGTTCAGAATCCGTGAACTACGATTAGTTTGTACGGCCTAGCTGAGAAATTTATCGTGCAGAATCACTCCACGACGAAATGAAAAATCTTGCGTTGAAATACACGAACGATAATGATGTTATCGAACAATTACTGAATGTTTTACCGTTCCATCAGTTGCTGCTCATTTTGCTCAGGAGAAAAATTCATGGAGACCTACACGATCGGAATTTCTTGCTGATATTCAACGTGGTTGTATCGAATACGGACACGGCGGATTGTGGAATACTAAATATGATTATAGCGACGTTATCTCAGTTGATATGGTAGCATGTTATCCTGGAAGTTTTCTTGGATACGGAGAGTGTTCTGAATCCTTTAAGAGATTTGGACATTCAACACACGAGATGACCAGAGTTGCGATAAATTGACCCCTGCCAGATTTTGACCTGACTGGATTTGCTTGTATAGTGTTACTAATGTGTAACTAAATTACTTGTGTGTTAGTTTTAAATTTTTTTTTTATTTTAATTTTGTTTCATTACATTTTATTGTAACGATAATTTTCATTGGATTTGAATCTCTTTTCCGAAAATTAGCTTGACCCGATTAGATTATAAGATTTCTCCAGCACAATTTTTAGCTCACAATTTTTGTAAACATCGAGTGAAAACTATTGGCTATTGCCAAGGTCTTTTATAATCTACGTGTTAGCTCTGTTGTAAACGGTTTTATTTTTAAATTCATTTCAGCGTAAAAAATTGATTCTTAGATATGGCTATTCTAGCTACGTGATAATTGTCATTTTTTTATTGCGCTGTTCAAGGTAGAAATCACGTAGCCTGTCACGTGAACTACCATGTGATCTAAAATCGAGGCTTAAAACAGCCAGTTGGTATTAAATTTATTCAGTCGTATGTTAAACCTTGAGGGCTCAAGAGGTTTCATTGTTGAAGCCAGATTGTTTTTGAAGTTCATCTGGTTTTTTTTTTTTTTTTTTTGAATTTAATAATTTGTTCTCTAGAATACTAAACAAGTGTACTTTATTATAAAAAGTTCTGGGACAAAGAAATTCAGTGGAAATTATTTCTGGAAATTCTAAACGGAAACATTATAAACTGTGATTCAGTCGAGGACCTGTTGCCGTCAGTACAACACCTCATCTGACGTCATCGCCCTCCATATTGAAATTTCATCGAGATTCGAACCCGGATTCAATTAGAACTGTTTAGTGATAGGACTTATATTTTTCAATGTTAGGATTAAATTTTGGATTATATTCAAAAACCGTAAGTCCTATTTTCTATTTTTACATTGTTTTCTAGGGAAATAAATTATTTTGTTAAAATTTACAAAGCTTGTTGGCTTCACTCTTTTCTTTTGTTACATTTGTACGAGCCTATATGTAACAGGAGAAAATTGGGTTTGCTTGTCCTTGGATATATGAAATTTGGCTAAATATTTCAGAAAATTGTTTTTTTGAAATTTAAATTCCCCTAGTTTTTAAATCCCAAGTACTATTTTACATTTTGTTTGAAATCTTTAGTGAAAACAAAAGGCTTTCATTCACAATGCCATTAAAAGTGGAAACGTTTCTTTCTAGTCCAACTCAGGAGCAGTTGGATAGTCTGAAAAAGATTAGTTGCTTGAACTTGCCAGAAAGTACGATCTTTCTGAAGCAAAATCTTCCTTAACGAAATAAGAAATTTAAAAAAAAATTTTATTCAATATTTGTTAGAGAAGAATGTTTTTGATAAAAGTGTTTTGGCTACGATCAGTAAGTCGGTATCGGACTCTGACATAAAAGTAATGGAATTAAAAATGAAATACAAGATGGAATTGGAGTTAAGGAAGCTGGAGCTTCAGAAAGAGAAAGAACAAATGCAGTTGCAATTAGAAGAGAAGCAATTGCAATTGCAATTTGAGAAAGAGGAGAAAGAGAGACAGGAGAGGGAGAAAGATAAACAAATGAAATTACAATTTGAGAGAGAGAGAGAGAGAGAGAGAGAGAGAGAGAGAGAGAGAGAGAGAGAGAGAGAGAGAGAGAGAGAAAGATAAACAAATGAAATTACAATTTGAAAAAGAGGAGAGAGAGACAGGAGAGGGAGAAAGATAAACAGTTACAATTTGAAAAAGAGAAGGATGAAAGGGAATTTTAAATTAAAGTGAAAGAATTTGAGCTGGCAAATGAAAAGCATGACCTCACTTCACATACAAATTCATGTTTTGACATTACAAGAAATATCAGGTTAGTGTCCCCTTTTAGAGAAAAGGAAGTAGATAAATATTTTCCTCGATTTGAAAAAGTTGCTGAAAATTTGAAATGGCCAAGGGAGCATTGGACTCAATTACTACAAAATGAGTACTAATTCGTAAAGCTAGTGATATTTACCATTCAATGTCGGTACAGCAAAGTGCTGACTATGATTTGGTTAAGGAGTGCATCTTAAGGGGTTATGCATTAGTCCCTGAGGCTTATCGACAAAAATTCAGAACCTATAGAAAAGAAACTGGACAAACTTATGTTTAATTTTCAAGAGAAAAAGAGCAGTTATTTAAGAGATGGTGCTTAGCCAAGAAAGTTGAACATGATTATGAAAGTCTCGAACAACTTGTATTACTTGAAGAGTTCAAAAACTCTGTTCCTAATGACATTAAGAATCATCTTGAAGAGCATAAGATCGAAACCTTGGAAAATGCTGCTCTTGCTGCTGATGAGTATTCCTTAACTCATAAATTTCCTTTTGTAGGCAAATCATTGACTCAACAGTCTACTGGTAGAAAGGTATTTCAGCCTAATACGACTCCTTCTAAAATTCAATCTGGCACAACTTCTAAAAATCAACCTTCTGATAAACTTGATTCAAAATCCTTGTCTATTCCTATGTGTACCTATTGCAAGAAAAAAGGACACGTCATTTCCATTGCTTCAAATTGAAATATAGGCATAAGAATCAAGATAGACCTATCCCAAATGCTCTTATTTCTAAGAGGTCAAGGTCACGGTCATGTATTGAAAGCATTACATTTGTTCGGTCTAATCAACCCCAGTCTGATTTTATTATGGAGAATTATGAACCATTCATGTCGAAGGGTTCTATATCACTCTTGGGTGATTTGGCCAATCCTATCCCTATTAAAATTTTCTGTTCCAAATTCAACATGGGTTTGTTCAGTTTCATTTTTATAGTTCCTAAACTTTTGTCGATAAGCATCAAGTACCAACTCATAGCCCTTCACGATACATTCCTTATCCAGATCATAATCGGTACTTTGCTCTACTGATAGGAAAGTGTAGATATCACTAGCTTTGCCGAAATGTGCACTTTATAATAACAGAGTTCAATGCTCTCTTGGCCTATTCAAATTTTCATTATTTGTATGAAAATAGGGAATATATTTATCTACTTTTTCCTTAAAAGGGGGTATTATCCAAATAATTTTAATAACATCAAAACCTAGACTTGTGTATAAAGTGGGGATGTGCTTTTCATTTGCCAGCTCTAGTTCCTTTCATCTAAATTTAAATTCCCCTCCTTCCTTTTTTATTTCTCTCAGTATTTCTCTTCTGTTTCACATTGCATCTTTATTTGCATTAGCCTATCGTCTCTTTCTCTTTTTCTTTCCTCTTCTGCAACTGCAATTGTATTTGTTTCTCTCTTTCCTATTTCCTACACTAAATTCTAAAACTGGAATAGGATAGCTAAAATATAATTAGATTATGTGGCTAACATATAATTGGCCAATAGGGATAGCCCGAATTAGACAACTGGACAGAATTTGATTAAATTAGACAACTGGACAGAATTTGATTAAAATATATCTTTGGCGTTTCAACTCATGATTCCGCTGCAGCATTCCGACTCCAGACATGCCATGTCTAACTTGGCCTCAGACAGACATTGTGCACAAATTAACTATTACGCAATTCATACAATTTTTAACTCGTCGCATATTCCGAATGGACGAACGCGAATCAATTTAAGATAAACGCTCCTTCCCTGTTTCGTTAGATAGTAGGGGTATATGCTGGACTGAAATTTAAAAAAATTACAATTCTTCTTTGTCCCCAGAAACATTTTTTTCCCCAGAATACGATACCCATTCTAAACCTACAATTTTAACATACTATTTCCCGTTTGTCTCCAAAGTGCCTCCTGCATATTGACCTATGGGTCCATGTTAAATCTCGCGAGTACCCAGACACAAACATTCAACAATTTAAATGTTTGATAATCACCTACAAAGTATGTATATATTTAACAGTATATATATATATATATATATATATATATATATATATATATATATATATATATATATATATACACACACACACACACACACACACACATTGTTTGTCTTGTTTAACTTTAATTTGTAATTGCTTTCGAAGAAGCTTCCGCGAGTGTCGAAGCATTTTAGGCTAGTGTAAAACTAGCATAGCACTGTTTGTAATCAGGCTTTTGCATTTATCTTAATCAATTCCTGACACACGCGATCTCTTGCTGCATCCATCGGACTTTAAAGGATATAACTTTGCTACACTGGATTTAAGATTTTGCTGGAGCCAATGCCCTTTCTTACTTACGTTATCACAAACTTTGCCATAGTTATCAAGCTTGAACACGTGGACTCTAACTTCTTGGCACCGTAGCTGGCTTTACACGTGTCATTTAAAAATTGACCAATAACATCGTATAACTGTGTAAAGGTTATATATACGTTCTGTATGTATGTACAACTGTCGGTTGTCAAACTAAAGGGACCTCATCTTTAGTATAAGCAACAGGGCCAAAAAAGGCCGATTTTTCACTCTTTTACGAACAGCTGAAGTAAATAAAATGTTTTTGGGAAAGAATGAATATCTATAGTCCCATTACTTCTGAAAACGACTACAAAATAATTGAGACATACTTATTTTTCATGCAATAACTTCACGATAAGCCAGAGCATAAATTTGTTGTTAAAAAAAAGATATCTCTAACGATATATAGTCATTCTGCAGTCAGATATAAAATCCCAAACGACGATTGCTAGTGTATTACAAAAGTATTCTTAATAAAGTAGGCTGGTATGTTAAAAATTGACTGTTACTATTCCTAAAAGTTCTGTTTGCATGTTATACCCCTAATCAGCATACATATTGAAACAAGTGGTATTTAATAAGTTGAATATATGAAGAAGCGATTTCATACTTATTGACCTTGTATCTAACTCTATTATTGTCTTCATTATCCAGGTAGAGTCAACAAAGACGGGTGATTTAGCAATAGTGTTCGAGCTGATATCTTAATTTAATCACCTGGACTGGAGGCCAAAGATTGCAACAAATAATCGAGAGTTTATAAGATCTTATACCTAATATTAGCAATTTTTGATTGAAAATTCTTGTGTGTCCATAAATCATAGGCGCCTACAGCTATAAAGGCTGGAAAATAACCATCAGCAGTTCTCCATATACATTGACTGTCTTCAAAGATATTAACACTGGAATAACCAGCAAGTCTTCGCACTTTAAAAAAGAGTCTAAGTCTAGGATTTCATTCTGACCAATCTGGGGATAATGCCCTGCAAAACAATTCTTCGGACACTTGTCGTCTTTGTACTTATTTGTCTCCATCGACAGTCGAGGGTGACCTGTTGGCTAGTACAATCATAATCAACTAGCAACCAACTGAAATGCCAGATCAGTTACTAAGTTTACTGCAAAATGTTTTATATACAGCAAATACTCTTGTTTCCACAAGAAAAAAGGAAAATGTCCTATAAACAGCCAAAATTATTAAATTGCCAAAAAGTAGTTGGGAAAAATAAAATCAGGAAATATTTCAATGATATCTAGATTCAACTTCACATCTTGGATGACGATTTTGTCTTTTATTTCGTACATGTGAGATAAAATTATTAATATTCATCATAATGTTGTATTGTAATAAATGTAAAAATGTGTACTATAATTGTATATTGTTGTTGTGTGTGTGTGTGTGTGTGTGTGTGTGTGTGTGTGTGTGTGAGGGGGAGAGAGAGAGAGAGAGATCTTTAAGAAATAGAATACTATGCATGTACAGTCACAATTTTTAAATCTAGTCATTCAGATTTAATAACGAAACTTTTCCAACGTCTAGTTTGGATACGTTTTGTTATAGCTCGCTCCAAGAAATGATATTAACAGATGTCTTCCCAATCGAAAGGTGACATTAAGATATAACATGTGAACATACAATACACATACAATTCAATGTATATTTGTTTTAATACAGAGCAAAACTCAAAGGAAAAAAAAAAATAGTTTAACATTTTTAACAGTAAGCTTGACCTTACTACCATTTGTTATACGCTATTGTTTTTAGAAAAGGTATCAGTTAGAAATTCAGTAAAAAAAAAATATATGTTTTCAATCTTTGCATAGAACTTAATTTATCACAAAGTTTGACATTATTTTTTCATATAAATAACATAGACAAACACTGATTTCAGAACCTTTTAAGAATGTCCTGCATTCAATCTTTTGACAGTGCTCAATCTTTAATTCACAAAATTTGTTCAAATAACATTTGGAAACAATATATTTGAAAATATCCTACGATGATCACATAACATAATCAATGCACTTTTGCATGCCTCCAAACATATTTTTGGAAATCTGTGTTTAATGCGTCCTTAATAAGCTCTCGATTTCAAATTTATAACTGTGCTACAATATTTGAAACATGTGAGAACATGTATATACTTGCGTCTATTTTTCTGTGTAACACTTGACATGCTGATACAAAATAAAAATCATTTATATTACATTATAAAACATATTCTATTTGTGGCTGAAAATAACTAAGGACATCATAGCTAGTAAAGTATGTGACTTGTATTTAAAAATCAAACTCTGAAATCGAATGCAAATTACAGTTCCAAAATATTATTTCGCCTTGCATTACAATGAGAAAATTTAATTGCATTGTTCGAAAGCATCTTTAATTCATTATATGCTACGGATTATTGTATTTTGGTCTTGACCTTGTTAAAAATCAAGTTAATTTTCTACCTGACCTGAATCATTGATTTTGCTTTCGTAATCAACATGTTTATCTCAATGTGAGTCCAGAATTTTTTATTAGTTTTTGTCTGAAAATGCTAATTGTGACCTGAGGTCAAGTAGAGGACTATATAATCTTGTTTGTCTAAAAGTTATTTATCTGTGCTGTAAGCATAATCAGTTGTATCATTGTTGTGTATAGTATTTCATTTGGGCTGGAAATTATTTATTCAAATTATTGAATTCAGGTAATTCTTCTCTTGAAGCACGATATGCTCAGAAATAGAAACTTGGATTGATAGTGAAATTCAAATAAGGATATATTCTTGGATTGTATCATTATGATTCAGCATGCTCCAGATTTGTCTGAAAGTATGCTCTTTCTGAGGCAAAGGCGTCTTAGACGAAGCAAGAAATAAAATATTTTGGTTTAATATTTGGTAGCAAAGAATTTAGTAAGTCTCCATCTAACTCTAACGTGCAAGTTATGGAATTGAAATTAAAATACAAAAGTGAAATTGAGTTAAGAAACCTTGAGTTTCAGAAAGAGAAAAGAGACAGCTACAGAAAGAATAAAAAACAAATGTATTTTGAGAGAGAGAGAGAGAGAGAGAGAGAGAGAGAGAGAGAGAGAGAGAGAGAGAGATGCAGTTGCAGTTGCAGAAAAAGGTAAATAAGTAAATCACCAACCATGACTACGTGTCATTGGCGAAAATGGTGTTGGTTAGTGCAACAATAAGGGACTCCTCCTACTGAGGAATAATACTGCGCATGATCTAATCACTAACATAGTCTTCCGCCTGCCAAACTTCAACAAGATGTACTCACACTCCAAGCACTGTCATCTTATTGACTAAGTCATCATGAAGAGAAAATACATGCAGGATGTCTGAGTGACAAAGGTCATGATAAATGCGGAATGCTGGACTGAGTACAGACTCATAATCTCCAATCTCAGTATCTTGAGTCAGCCTGTCAGACAACCACAAAGCAAAAACGAACCCCAAAAGCTTGATATTTCCAAATTGAAACAAAAGAATGTGAAACAGTCTTTTGTCGATTAACCGTGCAAGCCAACAGGATACAATCGATATAAACTCCGAGAATGTCGCGAAAATATAAGCATCATTCGAGACTCTGGTTAAACTAAGTATCCTTCGGAGACTATGGTTACTCAACCGAATCCAAAGTTTTCAGTCACATCAAACATAAAATCAGGATTGGTTTCATTAAAATGATGGTGCTAAACAGAGATTTCTGAATGAGAACGCCGGCTGCAGAAGGCCTGCTTAGATGAAAGCACTTCATCATCTAGGAAGGCAGCCTTAACAAACATCAAGAGGAGTATCCAAAGCAAGCTCAGAAAGTCACAAGACTCATGATTGAATAATAACGCTGATAAGATTCAGTCCTATGCAGACAGGAAAGATATAATGAACTCGTATGATGCTTTGAGGACAATATACGGGTCACAACGAGGATCAGGAACATCTCCAATATAAAGTGTTGACAGCTCCAGGTTGCTCACTTGCAAGGAAAAAACACTTCAAAGACGGACAGAACACTTCGACAGCATCCTCAGTCAACAATCGTCTATGTATTTTATTTGATGGAGAGCGGTCAACCCATCCAGAATAGAAAACAAACTGGTACAAAAGTAATGGACATAATTCTGCCGTCAGAAAAATCAGTTTTAAGGCGATTAGAAATTATTAGGTTACTCGATCTGTACACATCGGAGAGTTTTCCTAGTGCTTTGCCAAAACCAATCGTTGAAAATAGCTGCAATCGTTTCGACGAGATGTTAAGCATTAAGATAATACTATATAGGAGTTCTCACTGTGTAGGTGGTCAATTCAGGATTGGTTGGTGATAGAGAGGGTCATTTTTCTCCACCCCTTCTTGAACTTATTCTTTCAGGATATCGACGATGAAAGTGTTTAGACTTTCATTGATATTAAGAGCTCAAGTAGGATGACTGATTGCTACCAGAGCTATTTCCAATGAACTTCGTAATCCAGTTCAATGACTGCGGTGATTTGGCCCTGAAACAATAGAAGGTGTAATTGGGAAGCACATCTATAGAACTGTCACTAGGTACAAATAAATCTGGTTATTCATTCTTCGATGGTTCTGATTTCCGAGGAGTCAATCGTGATCAAAAGAGAATCATTTCCAAACATTCCTAGAGAGCTGTGCAGCTGCTGTGACTGGAAGAGCTGTAGTTGTGACTAGCGTTGGCAGGAAGGCTGCAGTTGTTGTTGTTGTTAGTGTCAGTCGCATATTTGAATGAAGGACTGGAAAGAAAATAGCTAATACAACTGCTGAGTACTATCTACAACTGTTTGTTTCCTTGTTGCAAACTCAAAATTTGCAATCGCTGCTCGGATGACAGAATGAACCGCCAAGATTTGGCAGAAAAAGACGATTTGAATTTTGGGTACAGGTTCTCCACACACACACACACACACACACACACAATTGCTTTTGTAGTTCTTTTTGTAGTTCTTGAAGAGAGGAAATCTGAGAAGGAAATGTAGCTGTTGTGTTTAACGGCATAGTAGTTAATTCTACTTCTTGTTATAGTTGATGACTTGTGAAGCGGCAACCTAAGATTCAAAACTAGATCGATATATCCTTTTGAACGCTCTTTCATTTCTTAAAGTCAACGTTTGCCAACTTCACGTGTTCCGCGATCGAGGAATGCTATCGTCGTCTTCTGTCTTGGTCATTTATTGTAACTTAGGCAAGTGTTTGTTTGTGTATGTGTGTGTGTGTGTGTAATTTGGATTTTTTAACGTAGCTTTAAACATTTTTTTAGTCATATCGCTACGATGTCTGCAGTGCGACGGTTTATAGTGATGTCTAGCACTGGGCATCATTCCGCAGACAGGTAGTATGAATTCCCACCCAGTCACATTATCCTGACACCAGGCAGACCAGTCTTAACACTAACCTCTTAATGCTGAGCGCCTAGCGAGGCAGCAACTAGTACCATTTTATAAGTCTTTGGTATGACTCGGCCGGGAACTCAGGCAAGTAGAAAGTTATTAGAACACTTCTTCATTCAAATATTCCAAGAGTTAGACAGGCGGATCACGTCCATGTACTTGTCCAGTGACAAGAATTAATTCATTTGTCAAATTAGGTAAATAACGTTTGTCAAATGTGGATGAACATTCAGTGATATGATGGTAGGACTGTTTGTAAGCTTTGACGAGATCTGGTAACACATCGATATATTTGAGAGTGTTTTGATGTGTAAAATATTTTCACATACGTTCTTACAAATTTGTGAAAACGTTCCACGGTACTCGCTATTGCTTCAGGAATTTCAATGGTAAAAATGAATGTCCTTTTTTCAATTCTTGTTGAAAAAGCTTCGTTCAGAAATCCGATGTCTTTGTGAGTTCGCCACGTTGTCCAAAACCAGTTTTGCGGTCTGCGGTTTCTCTAAACATGTTTTACACGTCAAAGGAATTATCCATACTGATTTTGAAACAAAATCAGGCAAAATTATGATTAATATTTGCAACCAAGATTGTACGCAGCTAATCTAAATCTTTTTACCATTGATGATCGATGCCAGCTACCTTGGACTGACGTCTGGAAACATTTCGTCGAATGGGTTTGTGTAACGTGTTTGTCAATTGTTCTCGTAACCATTTTGTCGCACATCTTACAGACGTACACTCTTGAGCTTGGTTTTAGCAGCACGATAATTTCTTAACTCCTCCATAATCAGCAGCATGATTTTAGCAAACGCTGGCTGAAGAGTATCCATGATGGGGTTGGCTGTTTTTGATGTTGCTGCTGATTCTCAATAATTTATCCGCTGTCCTGGACTGCTCTTAGGTTGATGTTCGGATGGGAATTTTGGGGACTGCGAAGAGCAGTAGAGGTAGGGGATGTCATCACTTGTTGGTTGGTTACTTTTTCTTTATTTATTTTTGACTCGTATCTCCTCATCGTTCTTTTGTTCATGCTGACAAAGGTGTTGGCATCACTTTTTTGTCCTAAGGTTTAATTTCTTCTCGTTTGGGAGCTGAGTCTGTGATCTTACTACGTATGTGAGTAGACGGAGTTGAAATACTGCTCTTGTTCATTTTTCTTCCATCTACGTGGCTGTGTCTGGAATTTTTGGAGGTTTGTTGCTCTTCGCTTTCCATGATAGTCTTGAAACTTCTCATAATAGGTTTTACATTTTCATCTAAAGAGTTTTGGTGAAATGGCTGAAGAAGATGCAAACATTGCTCGCACCGTTGCGATGTTATTGTTACTCATAGATCGGTTCCATCTTTCAACGATTGTCAATCTTGTTGTAACTGTGACATCTCGATGAGATTAGGATTAAGAGGTAAATGAGGTATCCGTTGTTCATTCCAACGATGGATTAGTTCCATCCATTACTTTTATGGAACTAAAATGAGATTTGTCCTCCAGAAGATTCAAAGGTAAAAGTGTGGTGTCCTTCCAGAAATAGGTATCCTTTTAATCGTCTTTTTCTCCTCATCTCATGACTTCTCCTAAAAGATGTGCAGCAATCGAGACTAACAAAGGTGCTGCCACTTTTAACAAGGGTCCTATCATTGTGGATAGAATGGTGACTGATGAATATTTTCTTTTTCACCATTTGGTGAAGAACGTTCCGATATGTTACTAATCGTCGTTTATTTTCAAAACAACATTCACCCACAGTATCGATGGTTTCTTTGGGTGCTTTTCGAACGTTTTGTTTTTGTATCGGAGCATTGGATTTGATTAGTACTGACAAAACATCCCAATGTTTAGCTAAAGGAAGAGGGAGTCCCTTTCTTCCTTTAATCGATTAAGATGTTGTATCTTCATCGAGGAGGGTAGTGTGCACTTCTGGGTGACACTATTGTTTCAGGAGTAAAAACACGAACGTGAATCTTATTTCACGCTTCCTTTTGTATACTGGTATCTGCTTTCACTGATTGTCGGCA
>JAECUM010018245.1:0-50981 GCA_016617855.1 Megalonaias nervosa
GAGAGAGAGAGAGAGAGAGAGAGAGAGAGAGAGAGAGAGAGAGAGAGATGACTTAAAAGAAACATCTTTAACATCCATATTCCATTTTTAACATCCGTATTCCATTTTAAATAATATTATTTATGCTCATTGGAAGTCTTGATGAGAAACCAAACCCGACCTTACAAACAGAAATACACGCGAGATGAGTATGAAAAATACTACAGTGACGTATAAAGTGGAGCATCTCAACGGAAAACTATAAAGCAAAAGATGTCACTGGAATACTACATATCAAAAAGCTAGGGAGAAAGTAATATTATGTTGCTTGTACATTCGAAAATGTGATATCTATGTATGTAATCCATTCTGTAAAATGTTGCATTTTTATCATTAGCAGTTGACAAAAGTATAAATACTAAATAATAAATGTTCATTTACACTTTTTACCGTTTTCCTTCAGAATGAAGAAAAACAATTCATGGCTGTATGAGAGGAGATTATTTCAAACATTTCGATATCATAAGAGATCCATTATTCAAGATGAGATGATTTTAAGTCAACCAGATGAAAATTCCAACCGCACCATCCTCGTCACTATCGCTTGTATCACCTCGGACTATTCTGTATTGGCTTAAAATCTAAGATCAACTGAAACAATTGATGTAACTGTTTCAAATAATCAGAGCCCATCAAGCATGACCTAGATAAATAGGTGCTGTTTAAGTGTCTTTGGTGAACGGTGCTGTTTTCATAAGCATTGCATATTAGCGGCAAAACCTTGCCTTGAAACAAAATGTGTCTCCAAGATGGCGGCAACGGATTCGAGCGAAATATTGGAGTGCATATAGGACCCAGAAGACGAAGCGATTTTCTTCAGTTTTTTTTTTTTTTTCTTGTATAAGCTGCTCTTATTTCTTCGCACACTTCGACTAATTGTTGAGATTGGTTGACACAGTGGACCACCGCCGAAGAAAAAAACAATGCAAAAACAATCAAAATATTTTGTATGTTCGTGACGTAAAATGGGGCGAATGAATCAGCGTTGCACGTCGTAGACTGGATGCGAAAGTGAACGTCTGAATGAGTAGAGCTTGACTGTGCTTATCTATTCGCCAGCATCTTCACAAATTCTGGAAAGTAAATGAAAACCATGAAGAACGCATGTTCTCTTTATGTAATGACTCTTAAGAGACTTTATCTCGTTTTTTAGGGGGAACTGTTTCAAACGGAGTCATTACTTATTAGTTTGATTGGGTGTATAAGCAGTAAGTGTAATCGTCTGCACAATTTTCAAATTTCAAAAAGAGGACTTGTTCTTGGTATAATATACCAAAATAAAAGATATACTGCGATCAGTCTCTCTTCGTGCAACGGAAATCATATATCTATAAATGTAGATTTAACAAATGAAACACCAAACATTGCCCATTTAATAACAGAATGAAGTTTTATTACTTATCAGATTAATATACATATGGAAAAAGTTTGATGACAAATGGCAATTATACAAACATCTCATTGAATGATTCCTACTATATATTCAAATCACAACTACAAGTTTGATTTAGTTCAGATAGGTCATTACAGGAAAATATACATGTGCGCAGTGATGGAGGTATGATTTCATTTTGTTGTTGGGTACATTAGAAAGGAAAATTGTAGTAGTTATATAATATACACATCTACAAATCAGAGTAATTGCAAAGGTGTTAATGCAGTAAATTGTTAAAGTAATATTTGTCTCCTAATTTATACATCTGGTTTATTGGGAGATTGATAATAAAAGAAAATAATCATTGAAAATGATAATAGAATGCAAATATTGTCAAATGAGTAAAGAAAATAGTTATTGTATAAAACTTGTAATAAGTGAATGTTGAATCAAGTAGTAACATACATACGTGCATGGGCATATATGAGTATGTATGTATGTATGTATGTATGTATGTATGTATGTATGTATGTATGTATGTATGTCCGTGTGTGTGGCTACATATGTTTGGGTATGTGTGTATAATTGTATGTGTGTATATATGTGCACATGTAAAAATGGTTACAATAAATACCATTTTTTTTTCTTTTGCTCTCTCTCTCTCTCTCTCTCTCTCTCTCTCTCTCTCACACACACACACACACACACACACACACACACACACACACAATATTAGCCAACATTAAATTATTCTGTATTGGGTTTAGAATTAGAATACAATTCTATGTACTAGAGTTAACTATTATTCCCTGTAAAGTAATGTACACTTATACTGAATTATTCCCTGTAAAGTAATGTACACTTATACTGAATTATTCCCTGTAAAGTAATGTACACTTATACTGAATTATTCCCTGTAAAGTAATGCACACTTATACTGAATTATTCCCTGTAAAGTAATGCACTTATACTGAATTATTCCCTGTAAAGTAATGTGCACTTATACTGAATTATTCCCTGTAAAGTAATGTGCACTTATACTGAATTATTCCCTATAAAGTAATGTACACTTATACTGAATTATTCCCTGTAAAGTAATGTGCACTTATACTGAATTATTCCCTGTAAAGTAATGTACACTTATACTGAATTATTCCCTGTAAAGTAATGTACACTTATACTGAATTATTCCCTGTAAAGTAATGTGCACTTATACTGAATTATTCCCTGTAAAGTAATGTGCACTTATACTGAATTATACATGGAGGACAAAATGAAAGCCATGACAATGGCAGATTGGCTATTCGTCTTTATGTTCAAATCTTTTTCCCCAGTTCTCTTTGATCCTAAAATACTAAATCCTTTTGTAAGCATTTCAAACCAGAACTTGTTTTTGTTACTTGTAAAAACAATGTTTGAGAATTTCAAAACACATTCCCAAATTAAAGGCATTGTCATTGTTATCGACCATAAATCTTTCCTTCAGTAATACTAGAGCTGTCTAACATACCCCGAAATACCAATATTAAAGACGTGATTTCTGATTTAAAACCAATTGCCGCCCCTTGCCCACTATGGAATATGAATTCCCTCGTATGGCCGGAAGCAGTGCACTGTTTTGCACTTTACGTGCCCAGTTAGAAAGATGGTCAAAAATAAAAAGCGCCACTTTACATCTAAAACTTCACCATTCGATCTTTACCCTTACATTATATGTTCTTAAATTTATTTCGATATTTGGGTCCTCCCATTCAAGGGCTCCCGTAGAATTATTTTCGGAGGTGGGCTGGTGGGGCGGCAAACATGTAGTGGTCAGCTATTGAGATTTAAAGATGTAGGCCAAAATATGTTTAGAGGTAAAATACGGAGGTCGTGGGGGCCCCCATGCATCCATTCCCACCCCTTATCAGTCTGACAGCAATTATCATACTTTGGGATTGTGGGGTTTACAGCTACACGACACGTGTAACGCAACAAGTTTAAGGCATGTCATCACTAGCTGAGCTGATTAGTTGGGAATCACTACTTGCCGTCATGAATAACATCGAAATGTTTGTTTGTCATTTGTTTTAAGACCTGTGATGTATAGTAATACTGACTACAGTCTCACCCTTTAGCGGTTCCCAAAACTCTGGAATTAATTATGCCTTTAGGGAGAAAATTAAAACAATTTGTGTGTGCTTGAAAACAGTTGAAAAATTGCCAGTATTTATTTCTTGAAGTCCTTAAGTATGCCAACCCTCATATTCTATGTGACCGTCTCCATCGGCGTCTGCATCGTCAATCATTTCTTCGACCTCATCGTCTGTCATTCTCTCTCCCATAGTTGTCATGATGTGCCGCAAATGATCCGAAGTGATGTAACCGTTTCCTTCTGGGTCAAATACCTTGAAGGCTTCTAAAATGTCGTATTCAGAGTCAGTTCCGTTCAACTTTTTGGACATCATAACACAAAACTCGTCAAACTCGATGGTTCCGTTTCCTGACGTAAAGAAGAGACGTTTGCTTTCTTGAGTAAGTAAAGCTCTAATTTTGTGTATAAACTAAGAATATTTATTCAGCACTTAGAAAACATATACAGAAGCTATTTCTGACATCTGAGATATGACAAAAGTTTAAGACTATTCTTGGCATTTGATATATTATAAAAGTTAAATATCTTATTGAATGAAACAACAACAAAAAAAAAAATTTTTATATCTATATTTCATGTAAAGCTACCTGACCTGAAACTTTAGTGCAGCACGTTGCAGCCGTTTTAATGTATATGTGCGCATTATATATTCACATTTTGATCATTTTTGACTCATTTAGTCACCATTGAAGAGTATATGTTTATTCATGTAGAAGAGATAACACGATAACAAACTGTTTTCTCATCTATTTACAATGCTATATCAAGTTTAAGATTATTTATAACATCTTTTACGGGATCCCTTATTTACTCACCATCAACGTCTACCTCTAGGATTATGTTTTCAAGCTGTTCTGGTGAAGGATTCTGACCTAGCGACCTCATCACCGTCCCTAACTCCTTCGTGGAAATAGTCCCGTCGCCATCTTTGTCAAACAGGCTGAAGGCTTGTTTCAGTTCTATAATCGGGAAGGTAGACTTTTAGATTATGCGAATAAAACAACGTCGGCTGATATGAGAAGTAACTTTGTAGAGTTGAATATAATTTGCGATACGAGAAGTAACTTTGTAGAGATGAATATAATTTGGGATATGAGAGTGAGACTAAAATATATATTTTCACAAGTATAAGAACGATCTCTCTCTCTCTCTCTCTCTCTCTCTCTTGTCAAATGTTTCGTTCGATACTATTATTTGCTAATTTGTAAGCATCAATTATCTTGTTTTAAAAAGTATCATAACAGTTATGTTTCCATATATATTTTAATATAAAAGCATTTTTCGCTTCAAAATAACACTACAGAAGCCTTAAAAATCTTACCACTGATTGTTTAATTTCTGTTTTAGTGGGACATTCGTTTGAGATGTTTTTTTTTATGCTGAAACGTTTTAACATCTTAAAGCGAGTCCTTTCGATAATTCATTTGTTTTGAAATAGAGAAAATTAAAACAAAATGTGTGATTATAAAACACTTATGTTCCAAATGTAGACAAAACAGTCCGAGTTTAGAAAGTCCACTCATTTAATAAACCTCACAAAATCATTTAAATAGCAGAAAAATCTAATCAGATCATCTAAATAATCCAAAATTTCATCTGCCTCGGTTTAGTGGTTTCGAAATAATTCTAATCTCATTTGCCTAGGTTTAGTGGTTTCTAAACAGTTAAAACCTCATTTGCATAGGCTTAGTGATTTCTAAATAGTTAAAACTTCATTTGCCTAGGTTCAGTGGTTCCTAAATAATTGAAACCTAATTTGACTAGGCTTAGTGGTTTCTAAATAATTAAAACCTTATTTGCTTAGGCTTAGTGGTTTCTAAATGGTTAAAACCTCATTTGCTTAGGCTTAGTGGTTTCTAAATGGTTAAAACCTCCTTTGCCTAGGTTTGGTGGTTTCGAAATAATCCAAACATCAGTTTCCGAGGTTTAGTGGTTTCTAAATAATCGCCTTAAGTAGGTCTCATCAATAAATTCAAGTCCGCGGTCACAACAAAATGTTTTTACCAGAAAATCCAAAAATAATTAAAATATAGTGAATATATAATCAGTTTATCACAAATAGATACGACCAAATTTCTTTTGCCTCAAGTGATATTTGCGTAATAGTGTTAATAAGTTTCCCGAAACGACTGTACAGACAAACTGTCAACACAAACCACCGACCATACGAGAGAGAGAGAGAGAGAGAGACAGAGACAGAGACAGAGAGAGAGATTTACCGGCAATTTGTTGTTCGGTCAGTTCAAAGTTCTGAGAATCCTATCAAAACAAAATTATTATTATTATTGTTATTATTATTATTATTATTATTATTATTATTATTATTATTATTATTATTATTATTATTCTCTTTTTATTGTTGTATTTATTTCATCGTCGCTCTCTTTGTCTTCATCATCATTGTCGTTGTTTCTACTATTGCTTGCTCTGTATCTGAACTTTATTCATATTTCTTTGTGTTCCATATGCAGTGTCGTTAATAAATCAACGACGAGAAACTATACTTTAACACGTGTTGGTTTTGATGCTTTAGTTGCTGCAGACCTTAGGCATTATTCATTCAACCGTCACCCGAGCGAGGGGTATTTTCGATTTTTCTAAACACGATTATTGATACATATTCTGTAATTCTTCAATGTTCAATACTCTCTACCGTGGATATAATTGCTATTATGCACAATTCACACTATAACTTAGCTTGAAAGGATCGATAAACATAGGAAACATGGCCGTCTTCCGTTTAATATCAACGGTTAAACTGCCTTCTCTATTCGCTGATAAGTCAGGTTCAACTGCAAACTGCGTAGACCCAGAACTGCCGTCGCATAATGCGCAGGCAGATCTGGGTAAATGCATTCTGTTAGGAGTAATCAGTAGAAAAACAACTCTGATCCTAATCTGCTGGCACATTATGCAGTGACAGATGAGGGTCTATGTAGTTCGCAGTTGGACCCGAAGTACATGCGAGTACAAAACGTAGCACGGTCAGGAGGAATACGGAGATGACGGGCAAATGGTTAATTTAACTTCTTCATCTAAGGGAAACAAAAATCCCATTTATTTGAACATCATAGAATTGAGATTCAAGTCGACTTCTATAAGCGGAAGACTCGATGACATATTCATAGCGCATGTCAAAATAATCGTCGACCCTGTTTCTATCATTACTGCAAATCTCCATTGTGAAACCCAGACCAAAAGTAACAATCTCGTTCCTCCAACATATGAAGTGTAAAATGTGTTCGAAATGGATTGAACTGTACAATCGTCTTCTTCGTCTTCGTCCTCTTTGTCTTCTTTTTCCTTTCGTCATCATTGCTTCTCTAACTAGCTGGCTCCACATCTACTTTGTAATTTACATTTGGTCATTAAAACTAGCACTGCTATGATAAGGTACAAATAGACAGCTTCTTGACCTTATGTAGGAAATTTTTAATTGTTCCGTCCAGTTTCATCTGTTTCCTCGAAGTCTTTACGGTCATTTTATTTCTAGTGACAGTCTGCTCAAGAGGGATTGGAAATCGACTCCAAGCTTGTCGTCTGGTTCTTTTAGGCATAAAATAACAAAATCCAGTATTCTAGTTGATCTAGTAAGAATGTGGTTATTACATCGAAAACTACTGGTAATAAATCTTGTACTACAGGTCTACAAAGAGCTGATTTGACACTGTTTAATGACAGACGAGTCTATTTATCAGCAGGTGACTTTAGGTTGTTTGTTGTTTTTTTTTATTTTTTAACGGCATATTTAAGAAATTATTGGTTATATCATGCCGAGTAAGTGGGAGCTAAGTACCTTTCCAAAAGATACACGTACCAATCAGACATTGGATAGTCTAGTCCGGTATCGAACGTACGACCCTTGGATTACGAGTCCGAATCTCAACCGAGTTAATGCGACTTGCCGGGACTATAGGTCAGCTCGATATATATTCAGATCCTGCAGTACAGTCAGTTCTTTCAATGTCAATAAAATAATCTCAAAATATCCAGACCAAGCAAATCCATTCTGCGACGTAAACAGGTAGAAATATGTGCCTTCTGATTACTTCTGAAACAACATTTGCAGCTCATCGTCTAGGTTTGAGGGTATCTGTATCGTCTATTTACACTGATATTTACTGTTTACGAATCTCACTTAATCCTTGTCGACTTGTAGAGTTGCAAACAAAATATAAACTGAAAATATCGCAAACAATACAGGTGTATTACGAGTCGTTCATGTACTCTACATAAGTTTAATTAATTGGAGCAATGTATAATGCGTCTAACTGTTGCGTACTGCAGGGTTAGCATATATGTTGAAACGACAGCTTCATTTCTGGGTCAATCCAGTTTTTATGACATAAATATTTACATTTGTGTAAAACCAGCACGTGCCATGAGATCTATGTTTACCTGTAGTTTTGGGACAGTACATTTCAATGCCATTCGAAAGGCTCGAAAGACCTAAAGGAAACTTTTCATCTTTTGAGGGCAATTCCTTACCGATGACAACTCTAGGACTCATTTACAAAAGCTGTAAATGCAAAATGAATTACAATTCCATAGGACAGTTTTATGTTAGAACACCTTTTCAAGACCACACATAAACATTTTTTCCTTGCGCGTATTGATCATTTCATGGCAACTGCTTCGGGTAAAACGTTCTTTGAGGTGTATCTACGAAAACTAGTTTATTCGTATTTTCATGGCGCCTTTCCAAAGGAATGTGAGGATATATTTATGATTAATAATATCGATTTCTTTAGAGATGAATTGAAAATAAGATATTCTACGTGGAATGGAGTTCAAGCCTTTCCGTCACATAGCTCGACTCGAATCTAAATTTTGCTCGAACAGTTTATGATGGATTTAAAGGATTCATTTGTCGATTTCGAGTTATATTTTTCAATCCTTTACTCGAAATGCTTAGTGAAGTTTTATGAAGGACGATTCAGGATATATATTTAAATTCTTTTATTTATTTAGATACGTAGCTATCTTGCAACATGGACGACCGGATGGTTATGTGGAGATGGGTTAATCATATTCTATGAATGGACAGACAGAGAGGGGCTAATAAGGTGTGCAACATGCGTAGAAAACATTGGTAGAATGGCACGTAGCGGTTGTTTAGATGGCGTCAGGGCAGAAGAAATTTCATGTTTTGGATATCAAATGTACCAAAGAAATAACTTTAAATATATGTATAGAATACCACTGTCGCGATATTTTCCCATTTGCAAGAAGTAAAAGTCATTGTCACCAAGACATCTAGACACTTGAGGTGTCGATCCTGCAGGAATAAGTGGAGGGAACACTGACTTAAAGAAGGCAACCAAAGGCAATAAAGCGCAAAATATAGGTCGCGCTGAGCTGATTTTGGTGGATGTGTTTTGCAATTACGGATAGGCATCCCTATAGGAAGCTGCGTGACCCTGATGCCAGCATTACTCTGGAAACTGACTTAAAAACAAACTTTTAACCAGTTATTTATGCATCTGATATTGATCACGCAGACCGACTTTTAGTGCAACTGTGCCATAATCACTGAGATTCAGGAGCATCTCTTTCTGTCTCTGTCTCTGTCTCTGTCTCTCACTCTCTCTCTCTCTCTCTCTCTGGCTATCCCATATTCCTGTATGCTTTGTTTGGTTCTTAACTCTGGTTTAGTATGATATATTAGGGAATGGAAACATTGGGGAGAGTACAACGATACTTCGCCCAGAGAGTACCAGACTTTCTTCAAAGATCGCTTATAGGATTATCTGCATGAGCGCCTGCACATAGGACAAGGGGTTGGGGCACTTGCAAGCCTCCCCGGGATTTCACCTCTAAATAATTTTTTGGCCTACATCTGTAAAACTTAATAGCTGACCAATACATGTTTGATGTTTGCCCCCCCCCCTCGAAAAATTTCTTCGGGCGCCCTAGATTAACTGCGGCGTGCTTGTGAATTGTTTTAACGGAAGCTAGCATAGATAAGCTGAAACTTAATTTTAGGACTTATGAAAAGAACATTAGTAAATGTAACGGTTACAAACATTTTAATCTAAACTGCTGGTAATTTGTTTGTTTTTTTTTTTACTCCAAGCATAGTTACAAATTCTTTTTTGTCTTATATCTTTACTGAACTAAATAAAGTGAGATTTCGAAGATTTTCTGAGCTAATCTTTTCTCATCGGAAGGTTCCAGACAAATTATCTTTGAAAGTTTTAATTGGGACGAGAATGCAGGTATTCGAGAAAAGAAAACATCACATGATTATGCGAGATAAATCCAAAGGATTAAGTCTATTTCTAAACATTCATCGAGAATTAAAATGTCACCATTTACGGAAGCTTGATCACACTAGCTTAAACAACAAACAACAAAAAAGAGTATACGACATTAACTCGTATTGCGGAAATGAAGGTAATACCTGGACTCTGGCCTTTGTTTTGGCAAACAAGTAAGTATAGGATTTTACTCATATCAATAATAAAATAGCATACAAAGAGAGGATAAGCGAGTGTTTTTGTTCCACTATGCTATGCAGGACACATTACTGATGTAAATAAAATTGTTAATTTAATGTAACTTGTTTCAAATTCAAGTGGCAATTTTAAATTGGCTCACGGAAATAGCATATGTTAAAACTAAACAACTTATTCATAGTTGTTGTATTACTTTGCGTGCTTTGTAAGACTTGACACTCAAAATAAAAAGCTGACAATGCATCTGTTAATTTGAAAAGATTTCTTGATATGTAAGTACTTCATTGCCTCCTGATTAAAGGATTAGGGTTTCCAAACTAATTAACCTTTAATGGCATTAGCAAACAGAGTACGGAAATAGACCTGACTTTGACGTTAATGGAGGCCAATAACAGCGTGATAACAAGGGATTTTATTAAAATTTTTCGAGAACTAAAAACCTAAAATTAAAAGCCAGACAACCAATTAAAAAGCGTATTTTTTCTGTGTTTATCTCTTTCAGGATGGTCTAAATACAAGCTTATAAACTATGTTTCGTCATGTGGCTTGACACACGGTCTCTTGAGTGCAGGAAGCAGTTTGTAACTGAGGGAGGCAACAAGCAAGATTAACGATACACATGGACGTGGGTCCATATCTCGCATAACCATGACATTTAACTTGCTCCAGGAAAAGCTTTTCCAGAAAGGTATCAACATCCGAACCGAATTTTTCTTATCTCGAGAGGATAAATCTGAAGTAGGTCAGCACTTTTTTCCAACTTTAATTTTGTCTTTGTCAAATATACTCTAGCAAGTGTTCAAATGTTAGCATAGACTGTCTTTTAAGCAACTGTGCCTGGTAGGGACGAGCCCAGATTGTTTTGGGTTAACCATCAACCTTGGATGAAAGACCACTTACTTATGCACGTGACAAAACCGAATTTTAAAAGATAAATTAATATACAAACATCACTTGGATTAATGTTATGATGCTATTTGATATACATTGATGGTCAAGATAAAAATGAAGCAAACACTCTGGTATAATAATATCTACTTAAGCAGGAATTTTATTTAAGTCTCATATTCCTATTTATTATAATTTAATTGTGCCCGAATGATCATCACCGATGAATGTTTATTGTACAGACTATATCTCCTGCATGTCCACTATAGGTCTAAAACTTCAAACATTTCTATCGCTTGAAGTCATATTGGAGGAGTACATCCTAACAAAATATCTTACTGTAGGTAAAACAGTCGTCTGAAGAAAAAAAATGTATATTGTTTCAAGCAATTTAAAGAGAAAACAAACATGAAAACAACGAAAAATAACTTAAAGACTGGAATTAAATCAACACCAACAAAATTAAAAATAAAATAAATAAATATCGAAAATCCAAAAAGGGATATCGGAAGATACTTAGTTAAGAAGTGCTCGTCCAGTCTGACCGTACATTCATTTAACGGTTTGAATATACAAAGTATGTACAACGTATTTCAGCACTTCAGCAAAAGGTGTAAGTCGCTAATGAGGCGAGTATTTAATTAACCCTAACAGTATCTTTTTGTCTCCAGTATTAATGCATTTAGGGTTAATTTTTTTTCATTTTTTTTTTAAGCAGTCGGAGATCAATGTTTTCCACACGAGTTTCAGAATTGAAATTGGCATGTTTGTAAAATCGGACTGGTTCAAAGACACCTTTTCATACGTCGACGTTCATACCCTGAAAAATCCGTAAACAAGTCAACATTTCATCCATTTCCATGTTGATTAAACACTAAATGTTACCTAGAAAAATCAATGTTTCTTTAGAAAAATTAAATATGAATGAAATTGGAAACAGTATCCAGTATTTGAAATCTTGTTTTGTAGTTATTATATTCCATAAATATGCTGTTCATTTATGTAGGCGGTATGTTTGGTCGGATCACCCCAAATCAACACTTGATCGTATAAAGGTGGGGGGGACACTTCACAACAAGATCGAGAATCATGGCTCTGTGATGCTACATGAAGTCTTCAATATCAATCGATATAATGATTAATCACAATGACGACCTCTATGACTTTATTGATAAGCGTTCACCTACCCTTTGTCTTTGACGCGTGTCTGAATCAGCCACCTGTGTAAACAGCTTGATAAGTGTGCCAAATTGAACTGTCGCCAGAACAGAGAGAATTACCACCTAAAAGTTCGCATTCGAGATCCTATAACATCAAAGTATTTTATGTTGATACTGATCCCTAGGAAAGTAGTTTTAATTATGCTAATACATACAGAAAAAGTTAATGAAAAATTGTTGAAAAATGACATCTGAATTTGTATATAAAATGGCAGTCGCATAGGTGACGGAAATGGGAATGACTGCCCGACAATGTTTAATAAAACAAATGGTACGAATAATTTAAAACTTTGAATTAGTCACATCAACGCGATATATAATGAATAAAATTACTAATATTTTACCGACTAATATTAAACTCTTATACTCCTGATATCCCCGTCGTTGGCTTTTGGCGCTCAGACAACTTATCGACGTATGTCTCAGATTTTCCATTGCTTTTGTTTTCGCCACTCGATTTGTTTTGTCTAAGAGCACCTCATTTACATGTGCTAGTTCAGCGCTGGAAGAATAACATTTTATATGAATACAATTTTTCCAAGTAATTTATAACCTCAGTCGTAAAGGTAAGTCCTACATAAAGTTGAAAATTATGGAACCAATCAGTTTCATAAAAAAGAACGAACAAGAAACAAAAATGAATGAATTAATGAATTACGGTAGTTGTCTACCACAGTTACGGCCATGCAAGAGTATACGTCTCTAACATTAGTTCTAAACTTTATTGGTGACAAATACAAGGTACACTCAGTTTGCAACTGTAGTCACCTAACACAAATTTAGGGAAATATAATCACCGCACACTAATATGTGGAAAAATAGTCACCCCCAACTAATATGTGGAACTTAGGGGACTTCAAAGGTGAGTCTAATACAAATATCCTAACAATAGCGATTGACGTAATCAGCAGTCCTGCTTAAATATACCGCATTTCTATAGATATTCAATACCGATTGTCAACTGTATAAAACTGCAACGGTTTGGATCTAATTATTACAGTCTTTCATACTTTTAAGCCATCTTTTTATTGGTATCCTACTTGATTTTAGTTGTTAATATAATCATTTTTGGTGTATAAATATTTCATAACACATGATGTAAAAAATATGAATTATGAAATTTCCGTCTACAGGATCATTTGTCCATTCATCCGAGCACGGAACTAATTCTTCAAAAACTGACTGTGAAAGAAAATCTACCATGTACGTGTTTATACTGTTTAATTTGATTTTAGTTTAGTCAGCATCCTCAACTTATTATTTTCAATGATTTCTATATAGTCTTCAATAATTAGTGTGATTCTTGTTTCTTTTAACGACTTTTTTAAACAGTAATAAAAATGTTCCTTATAATAATTGCTTTCCTAATATAGGATTCCATTTCGTATGCTTATATTCCATTTCATATGCCGATATTCCCATTTCGCATCACGACCTGACATTTTTTACATTTAGGAAACTTTTTAATAAAGAATTTATGGCATAAACATAAATTACGAAAATATTTGTTAAAGTTTAAAATGTTACGGATTGACTAACTTAAGAAAATCAGAAACTATCAATTGTTTATGCTTCATTTCTCATCCCAGTTTTCCAATTTGCTACACAAATTACCTTGCAACAGGACTGAAACTGATGTCTGTCTGCTTTTTTCATTAACAGCTAAGGAAAGATAATGTTGATCTCCAAACACTGAGCACCTCGTTTTGGAATTTCGGGATTTCGCGAGGTAACGCGAGTTCATCATTTTCAATAATGTAACTAATGCAAAACTGGCATATTTCATCACGTCGTCATCTTTGTGATGATATTTATTTATTGGGATGTAAAGAAATTTTAATTGAATTAAACATTTAGTGTCATTCGTATTTTCCATCACACTGCCTACATTTTTGTCACATGCATAGGTGTGTGTGTGTGTGTGTGTGTGTGTGTGCGCGCGCGCAAATCGAAGTTGCTAGAGGGTGACTGACAATTGTTGTAGCTTCAATACCGAGTAATATACATAGCTGAAACTTGGAACACACTAGTAAAATTGTTTTTTTTTTTTTTTAATATAGTATATGGCATAGTTCTTTTCTCTCCTTATAAAAGATTATTAGATGGCAGATGATGAATTAATTTTCACACAGTCGTATTTCTCAGAAGACACAAGAGGTTTAGCTTTAAGTTTATATTATGCACTTAGTTCCTCTGTCACTAGGCCGGCGCACTACAATATTTATGCATTCGCTATATTGAAATCAGGTTATGACAGAATGTTTTACAATTAAAGAAACGTTGAGAATATTATACTTAGGACTTTGCATCGGGGAAATGAACATAGGAAAATGAAATCGGAGGCATTAAGAATAATACATATTCACAACATGACACAATATATAAAACGGTCTCTTGTTCGTGTCAACAGACATTCAAATGATGCTAGACGAGCGTGTGATTCGCAAAAAACTTTACTGAAGTTCTAAAACATGCACTTTGGTTATAGCTTATAAAGACAGTAAGAACCATGAGGACATATTAGTGAAATCCAGATCCCAAGTATGGACAAGGTTGGTGGTTTAAAGTGTGAACTTAATGATTTTAAGTGATTCTCTAATTTATTCAGACACTGTAAAAAGTTTGAAAACAGGCTGAAATTGTAAAATTAAGCAACATATTTCATGTGATACACAAAGTTTGATTTGTGTTATTTGAACTGGAAAAAGTATATGTACTTGAACTGAAAGAAGTTTACGCTTCAGAGTGGAGGGCATCATACATACGACTGCAGAGCCAAAATAAACATAAGTATAAACATTTTAGTACAAACTGAAGTAAATATTATTTTAGAGCGATTCACATTTAGCACAACATGCGCTGGCCTAATGAAGAAACAAGAAAAAGAGAAAACTTTGGACTAATCTTTTAGGAGCTGATATTGTTTCTGAAATCCACAGACGGTGTTACCTTGACTATAACCCTATGTTATTTTATTTTACTTTTCTCTTCTGTTTAGACTTTTACTTAACGTTTTTGCATTAAATAATATGTGGAACCATTGAGATAGACTCTACTGCATGCATCTATCTATCTATCTAAGATTTCTTTGTGTAAATTATCTAATGCTAAGTGCATCAAAATATTTCCCACATCATCTCCATTATCAAATCAATGGCTAAAATGCAATTTTTAATGCAAGAGGTTTAATTTTTTTGTATGTGTTATAAAAAAAGATCGCATATATGTAGTTAATAAAAATATATAGATGTAGATGAAAAAAAATCACTTACCACTGCCATGTTGATATACTAACCCTGTCTACTGCATGTAATATTATTAGATATATCTGTTAAAGACCTATAGGGAATAAGCGGGCGTGACGTTAATGGGTATTGTTCCTTGATTGATAGTGGGTTGTGTATTGAACATGTACTGTGTGTAGCCTCCTGGCTCATCGATCTGACAGAGAACCTGGGGAAATGAGTCAGCTCACTACAGTATGTGTCAGTGTAAATTATTCATGTTTAATATTGTGTCAGAGAAACAGAAGACACAGAGGGATGGACAGAAGATGGCAACTGGGTTAAAGATTGAAGGTAAATAAAACATGGGCTACCATTTCCGCTAACAGAAACAATATTATTTCCTAGGCTTTTTTCCTGTATGTGCACCGTTTTCTCAGAGAGCCTTAAAAATTGAGTATAAATAAGCTATTTTAATTTTAAATGTATATTCTCTGATAATTATAAAGAATTCCTTTTAAAAGTACGTTTGAAATGATATACTTTCAAAAAGAGAAGTTTAGAAAGAAAAAATGTCCTACCTTTTTGAAAAATCACGGCCTTTGAATAAACCTTCAAATTTTCATAAAGTCTACTTTATATGTAAATGAAACAGATTATTTTTTAGTTTTCTTCTGCTGAAAAAATGAGTATGCCCGCACATTTAAATTGAAAGATTCCGGCTGCGTATTAATAATGCATAACAAATGGTACAAAAATATTAAATATAAAACAATTTTTATTTTATATATTAAAAAAAAAAATCAACTCCTGCTCTCATGGTCTTATGAATGTTTGCATATATAACTATACTGGAAATCTATTAATTTTTGCTTTAAGTTTGTTGTTGTTGTTTTGGTTGGTTTTGATTTTAATTTTAGCAATTGGCAACAAAAGCTAAACAAGGTCCAACACAACAAAAACTTCATATGAATTTTGAAACATAATACTAGCGTCATTTGAAAAGATAATAATGCTACAGTTAAAACCATTTCAATGTTGATCTGTTACACTAGAACGCCCCAACTATTTCTGAACGTTAATCTATTCTCTTGTTTTCCGCATCCAAAATATAATGCATTTTACAAACCCCAATCTTCCTGAATTAAAGGGAGGATTAGTTTGCGATTTAATATTTGCAATTGTATTCAGACAAGAATGAAAAGAAATTATGCAAATGCAAATTATACCGGCAAAAAAGTACATACATTTTCTTAAAATGTGTCTTCTGTATTGACTTTTAATTAGATTTTCTACTAATGCATTACATTGTACATTACCTTTCTTCCCTTCAGTATAGTTCTAAAGTTCAACCTGGAACTTACATGTGCTGCCAAAATTAATATACAGGTAAAGCAAAATAAATGTCAATGTCGATATGCTTGCGTCATAGGTCCTGGAGGCAAAACTATCATTCAGTTCTAGTTTACACAAAATTACAGATATATAATTAATCTGGGTGCAAAATTATAACTAAATCTCATAAAATGAATGTATTGCCTAGAGAGCTTCTTTGTCAACCCAAAAACGTTTTTAAAATGCATTATACATTATTATAAAGTAGTCTCCAATATCATTATACAATGGGTGAATTCAACCCCAATTTACGTTAGCAAACGGTTATTTTGGATGTGTATTATACTGGATCCCTGATATGTTTGTTTTAGAGTGTAATTTGACATTATTGTTGAGATAAGCTAGAGTTTTAAAATTTCCTTTTGTCCTGTCCTTTCTTTCTTTCATCTGCTACAATGTAATGTTTGCTATATAGTTCTAATCGCGCTTTCGTTTAACAATTGACCTTTAATTACTCAAGCCTCTTTTCTGGAGTTTTTTGCTTACCATTTTTAGATATTCAATACCAAAGTAAACTATTGCCCTGCGTACTGATTCTGATTTAGCGCAGCAGCGGCAGCGGTTGCCATTGTCAAACTTGAGATTTGCGACGACAGGTGACGATATAGTCTTAAAATCAATTATATATATATATATATATATATATATATATATATATATATATATATATATATATATATATATATATATATATTATATATACATATATATATATATATATATATATATATATATATATATGGTTTTGTCAAGGCATATGGAACCTAATCGTCATAGAAAGACGCATACAATTATTTGGGTTAAAAAAAAAACATATTGAAGTTCAAACGTCTTACATAAAACAAGCACAATTATATTCAGGCTCAAGCTCTGAGTTACCAAAGGTATATATATATATATACAAACAAATTATATCCATGTTCAAGATATGCGTTACAAAAGGTACATATGCAACAAATGATATTCGGAGTCAACATGTGAGTTACAAAAGGTGACTATCTTTAAGCTCAAGATCTGAGTTACTAAAGGGGATGATATTCAGGCTCAAGATCTGAGTTACTAAAGGGGATGATATTCGGGCTCAAGATCTGAGTTACTAAAGGGGATGATATTCGGGCTCAAGATCTGAGTTACTAAAGGGGATGATATTCGGGCTCAAGATCTGAGTTACCAAATGGGATTATATTATGGCTCAAGATATAAGTTACAAAATATAATTCCAATTATTCTGGTGTATGATTGATAGGTGTAATATGGATTATAGAGTATACAGTTTGGCCTTATTCCAGATGTGCGCCTTTCAAAAAAGTGCCAGCTCTACTTGGTCATTTTTACTTCCTGAACTTTAGAGGTAAATTGTAAAAAAGAGCTGATAACTATTTTTACATTTTATATATTTGGTAATTCGTTCATTGCACTCTCAGAAGCTGGCATTGTATAGTCTGGCAAAATTCATTTTCCCTATTTTAATAGCTATTTTAATAGCTGCTAAGGTTAGTGAACTTTAGAATAATTCAGGCTGATATTTTTAGCACAAGGAAGCAGTCATTTTAGTTAGCAGTGTGCTTAGATCATTTACAATTTCCAACAGTACAATATCCAAAGAAATGTAAGCCCCATTACATCAAAGTAGCATAGAGGTATGCCAACATTCTCTCCACTGTGCATGTTTTAAATGCAAACAACTTCACCTTACATACGTCACTTTCTCAAAAGTACATAATAACTGGTGAGCGCCCCCTAAAGGTGTGGATATTCAGACCCAGAGTCTGAGTTACAAATGGGGATGATATTCAGGCTCAAGATCTGAGTTTCTAAAGGTGTGGATATTCAGACTCAAGATCTGAGTTACAACAAGCATATATTCTTCAAATTTATAAGAACGTGTATAAATTTTATGTTTAATTTCCTGAACCTAGGATTTACAACTTGTAGCATCATATCTTTTAAGCTGCATATTGTATCATAGTTGAGGAATGCAATTATTCGTCATTTCAGTGATTTAAACCAGTATTTAATCGGTTTAACAGAGCAGTTCACGTTAGATCTTGTAAGTTTCTCTTTATACCGAAAATAATTTAAATCTACCATTTCGACGAAAGAAACAAAACCCCAAATTTCAGTTCCATATGATAAAAAGATACATAGTGGATTTAGAAGTTTTCATTATAACTCTTGGGTTGGAACCAGTGTCTGGAAATAGTTATTTATTTTAAAATTTAAATATTTAAAAGTCTTGTATGTAGAGATCTGAAATTTTGGACATACGAGGCGGACGCTCTAACCACTAGGTCACCGGAGCGGTCCTTGACAATATATACTTCAAAATGCCTTGAGCATAGGTAGTTGCTGAATCTGACTAGCTTTGTATTCTGAGAGAGTAAAATAATGTACAGTATATCACAAATGTAATGTACTGCAACGGATTAATTAGGTCATTATACTCCTATAGCAGATATCTATATGATCAACCAATGAAAATGATGTGAATTTACGAAAGGGGTGGGGGTAACGGGTGGGGAGTTTACTGAAAAGTGAGTTTTGAATCGTCTAAGCTTCGATTCAGGAGCAAATTTGTTATTTAACAAAATCGAAATTTTCCTTTCCTGCGTAAATACCGTTAAAATCACGTGTTTTTTTCTACCACACGATGAAATATATCCAGTATTTACACATATTCTCTTTGTATTAATTTATCTCCATCAACAATATCAAGCTCTGATAAAAAAAAAAATAAAAAAATTGATCAACCTACATTTGCAGTATTTCAGACAAGGATACATTTTGCTCTGAAGAAGTATTCCAAAACTGTGTTGTGACGAAAATGAAATAACTATATGCATTTTGATATATTTTATTTTTTTTACGGGAAAATAGAAGTTAAGATAATGGGTATGAAAATGCGATTTATTGGTATGAAAATGTGATTGTATACAATATCTTCGTTTTTCCAGTATACAGGATGCTGCATACCTTGCGTGTCATGAGGTAGATCATATTTACCGTGTTACCTGTTACATGCTATTGTCTGGTTCTGATTGTAACTTTTAACCCGTGACTGTTCTTCAGATGTGATGGTTCTTTCATGGTTACATGTTTTTGCTCTGCAATGCTTTCATATCCTTACTGCTGTTTGGTTTGAGAGCGGTTTTAACTTTGCCCTGACTAGAATGTCCTTCTGGTTTTGCGGTCTACAACTGACTGGCGCGGAAAGACCATTTGAAGTGGTTCACACGATTCGATGTACAGCCAGTATTTTTTAATGTGACGAACTGCTTTAGGACTAACGGTTCTAATTCAGTTCCCATAGTAAACCTATGCAAACACCATGATATTAAAACTTCAATAACTTTAAATTTCCGAGTGCTCATGATCAAACCCATATTTATCAGTATAGATGAAACCTGGATGTCAGTTTCTGCTTAGAGAAAATGATATGAGAGATGGCATTTTCTCTATCTACATGTATTTGAAACATGTGCTTTCAATTCCGCGCGAAGAGCCAGGTGCTAATTTCAGTAATGAGTGTCCCAAACTCAAGACTGTTAAAGGACTGAAATTCCATCAATAAAACAATGTCTCTTTTTTCAGTTACAACTAGGATAAGCTCTCAAAAAAACTCTTTTCCTGAAAAAAATGACTTACATTATTAACCAATCCTGGCCAGCCAAACCCATATATACTCTATTTTATCTTCACCCATTTCCAGACTGGTTCCCATTTTTCCATACATTCTGTACCGTGTGTTCTTCAGGGCTATCTGATTTTAACGTGAGGCAGAAGGGTATTCTTTACACGTTTTATTTTTCCCCTTGTATTTTACGTGAAGAATTCATTTAAATCTTAAAATAAGTCCCGTTTGTCTCTTTGTTAAGTTTCCGCTATTAAATTGCCTTTGTTACCCCGTTTTTTTTTTTTTTTCTTCAGTTATGGTGTTAGCTCTCAGCATCAGAACACTCAGGCCAGTCTATTAATTCTGGTAATGGTCACTCAACCAAACCATTTTCCAATATTTAGACTACTGTATGTGCCCCCATGTCCATACACCACCCTCGTACATTACTGATACAACAGTATACCTATACACAAAACAGTACTTGTTTCACTAACATCCCTCTGTACAAGTACCTATACGATAAGGGAATACAAGCATCTAAAGGACTCTGGGAAACAAGATTTGTGAAGAAGCCAACTCCTGGTCAAATGCATGGAGTTAGTCCTTAAACTCAGTAGCTTTGAGTTCAGCGGTAACACTGTTCTTATATTCATTTTTGCTCGTAGCTTCTTTATAAGTATCCCCAATCAAAGATCACGTAGATCCTGTAAAGTAATTACATGTTTGTATTTCGCTCTCATCTCGTGTGTGTAATCTTTGTCGCTTAGTGACCTTGAGAATATGTAGATTCAGAGAGCGCATGGGCTGGTTACACAACAATTTTGCACCGTCTGTTGAATATATATGAATGTGTTTGTGTGCGTGTGTATGTGTATGTGTGTGTGTAACTGAGAGGAAAGCGGTCGTATCTATGATGTGGTCTTAACATTAGGGTTCCGCTTTCATCGTCCAGCATGTAGAGACCTGCATGGTGTAAACATTGGTTAATAGATAGGCCAGACGTACATATAGTCAGAGAGAACTATAGCAGGGCGAAATAAATAAGAACCATACCGTAAATTAAATTGTACGATTTATTAAAAGAATCCACGGATTTCATACAATTTATTTTTATACCCTTTCCTAGACAATACGTATCCAGACTATTTTGAAATTAACCACGAAACTTGCGACATGTTGGAAGACAATATGAAGACAGGTGTAAACAAAAGCTGTTGAATGGCAAGGGTGATCGCTTTAATGAAAGCGAGATCCTCAAGCAATTGCTAAATTTGTTTCTAATGAGAATGCGGGATTAGACGATGTTTGCAGTGAATATCTAAAATGTACAGAATCTTTTCGTATGCAGTAATACATCTCACTTTTTTAAAAATTGTCATACGGATAGCCCCAGATGCAGGATGAAAGAAAAAATAAGGCCAAAATATTTAAAGTAGACCCCAAACAAGTTTACAAATAAAGATCAATAACAGTGTTAAGCTGTAAATAAAGAAATTTTAATTATATCCTGATAATAGAAAAACAAATTATGCTTTGGTTTGTCCGCTGAAAGAATCAAAGCCATGTGTTATGTCACGTTACTGGACAACAGATTTAGATAGTCTTAAAGAATAAATTAAAAAGCAAAGCGGAAATTTGCTTCTATTATATTTTGAAGACTTTTGGGGTGGGTGGAGGTGACTTTATCCTGGAGAAACGAGACAAGTTAATGAATGTTATATAAAAATATGTATAGGATACTTATTTGTATGTATTATGGATAGCTTTTTGTCCGGTATTAAGGTAGTTCGTCAGGGCGTAAACCTTTCCCAACAATTGTTACATAAAACTGAATGTAACATCTAAAATGTAAAATATCACGGATAAACAATAATGTGAATATTTATAGCTTTTTGTCAGTTTATTAAAGGAGTTCGTCACGGTTAAAACCTTTTCCAACAACTGCTTTCACTTTATTTTATCGACATTGAAAATTATTTTAAATGTAATGATATCTAATTGCAAGTATCAGATGAAGAAAGTATTCTGTATCTAAAATTGTTTCTATTTTCATGCAGACAATACCGTTAATCAGCAAGATCGACAGTCTGTAATCCATACTTTTACTAATTTTACTTTAATACCTGCAAACTCAAAATAACTGTTAACAAAATAAAACATTAATATTTGGTATAGAGTACAGAATAAATCACTTTCATAATTAAAAAAGGTGTTAATTTATCTGAGGTTTATGAATAGAAGTATCTTGGAGGTTTTCTGAGCAAAACTGGAAAATATTAAAGCAATGAAGCAAACGGTATCAAAGGCTAAAACTGTATCCTTGCTGAAAAAGCGTATTACGAATGTTACCCTACCAAATGAGTGTCAACTGAAACTGTGTTATTTATTATCTTGTACGAATCTGAGATTTCGGATTTGGATAAAATTAATACCATTTAGAGAATTAATAAAAATGTGTGAAGAAATATTGTTAAATGTTGGTGTATATTAAAGGTAAGCAAAGAAAACAAGTATGCATAATTATTATTCGATGTAATAATATGTGACAGGAAAATGAACAGCCATATGATCAATTGTTTAATTTAAAATGTATGAATACACAATCTTTTTCAAGTAAACAATGGTTAATACAAACCATGAAGTAGTAGTGCACAGATCAAAAGATTACATGCATCCGAATCGACCTTAATTGGCCGCAATGCGAAAGAGATGTCTATAATAAAAGCATAAATACACATGCGTTTAGAAAGGACACTGGCCGCGGACTGCAGCAAATGTGTCGCATAGCCGTATGTTCTGCATCCCTGCCATAAAGAATAAAACAATGGACTGTCTGAAATATATATCCTGCCTGGGTAAAGAGAAAAACATTCTTTGAATAAGGGTGTTACTTATGGGCTTTATAAAACAAACTGTAATTTTAGGGTTATTTACTTACATAGAGGTTGTTATTGCTGCCGTTGTTGTGCGTGTGTGTGTATAGAAGATGACTTTGAAATCTGTATACAAATTTCATGTCAGATAATTTATATTACAATTCAGTCATAATATTTACTCCTTCAACAGCAAATGTGTTTGAATTACCTTGGAAACAAAATTATGGACCATAAGATAAAGTGTGTGGGCTTTTTTGAGAGAGAGAGAGAGAGAGAGAGAGAGAGAGAGAGAGACCTTGCTTTTGGCAGGTAATGTTTTTCCTCGTCGCGGCAGAAATTAAGGCTGAAATTGGGGGTGTTTATACGTCTGATAAATAAATGCAAGGCCAATATCGAAACAAGGATGGAACTTATTCACTTATTTGAAGTAGAAAGTTACACTGATGAAATTAACTTAATAAGACCATATATCTCTCAGTTCCTGTTAATAACGCAGACTTAATTTACTCATCAACACTCGCTAATCCTACTCTTACAAACATGACCCATGAGTATCTATGGAAAACGTAGACGAACTTGGTCGAAATATCGCAAATTTATTTTTAAAAAATGAACCTGAACATATAAAATATGATAAATTATCACCTTAGAGAGATCTGAGACAGCCAACTGTATGGGAGGAATTATACAATTATTCGTATACCTCGTCAGCAATATACTTATTGCACAGCCGAGTGGGTTCAACAGTAAATAGTGATTAGTTGATAGTTATCGGAAGGCCATTTGTTTGCCACATGGAACACAAAAGGCAACTCTTATCAGACAGATAATCCAGAAGATGACTTTGAATCTTTTGGGTTATCGTTACGTCTACCATAGTCTGAAATGGGATAAGGTTTCATTGTTCTCCTCGTGTTCTTACTGTAGATAAAGAATGACACTGGAACACCATTAGATTTAACTTCTCCGCATGTACAGTTACAGTCGAATTGGTTCGAACAATGAACGTCTGAGTCAGAATATCGAAGTGCATGTATGCGGTTGACATCCTGTCACCCAGGCAAGTATGATTCACGCGATTCGGTACCATGGTTTTTATCATCGATAACAAAATGGTGAAAAAGGATGAGGATTCTGAATCTTGCTTCAGATTTTAACTTTCAAAAACGCGACCCTTGTGAATGGCTGTCTGTCTGTACTTCTGTATTATAACCGCTTCAGGCAGAAATCGCTCATAAAGTTTCTGCCAACGATACACAGTGACAAGAAAAGGAAATCCAAAACGAAATTTATCATAGTTTAAACATATTTTGTTCCCATACGTAGTAATCTAGTATGTAGAAACTGCACATTTGTTGATTAAGGTTTGAAATGATATCATAAGTAATCTATTTGCATAATCTATCACCCCAGCATTCCAAGCAAGAGAAATGCATTGAAAATATGTATCACTCACATGGTTCTACAAGAATCATGTGTTGGCTTAGATTATTCTTGCAACACACTATGGTTATTCCTTACACTATAATTAAGTAGAAGGAAGAAATAATAGTTGTAGTTATCATTATTATTATTATTATTATTATTATTATTATTATTATTATTATCTCCGGTGGGCTAAGTGGTTAGAGCATCCGCCTCAGATGCGGGATGTCGCGGGGTCGAACCCCGGCCGAGTCATACCAAATACTATTAAAAATGGTACTTGCAGCTGCCTCGTTTGGCGCTCAGCATTAAGAGGTTAGTGTCAGGACTGGTTGGCCTGGTGTCAGGATTATGTGACTGGAATGGAACATGATGTTACATGTCTGCGGCATGATGCCCCAGTGTTAGACACTACTATAAACTACCACACTGCAGACATCGTAGCAATATAACTTGGAAAAATTGTTAAAGCTACGTTAGAAATCGAAATCACACACACACACACACACACACACACACACACACACACACACACACACAAAATGGTTTGGTTTGGCTGGACTAAGCTCTACTCTTTAGCTTATTTTGCCTAAAAGGCACGGATGAGCTGCCCTGTATCGCTGTTAATTTAATACTATTGTTGATCAGCGTCATTGTGCTTGTCAATGTCGATTATGGCGCTTCTACTGTTAGATCAATGAATGTTGTTTCGGTCATGTGCATTGAATAACTTCATGATTTTGTTTAAAATTGGGAAGAACCCATAAAACAATCGATGGCTTCTTTGTGTCATCATGTTCGTCGTACTGACACGTTAAAGGGGAGATACACATTCATAGGTCAATCCTTATAGTTAAATCAATCAATCAACGCGGATCATGCGCTTTATTGTTGCTTTATTCATAATTGAGAGTAGGAGTCTGGGCCTACATAACCAATGTCATTGTTTTGGGTTTGAGTTTTAGATACAACCCTGATTCTGACATTAGAAGATTCTAGAATTGAATTTTGTTTTCCAATTTGATGGAAATTTTCATTAAGACTAAATAGTATTTTCAGAAAATTGTTATAGCGACACAGGTCAAGTGTGGATCAATATAAGTTTATTTACATCAGAGTTATTAATTCCTATCTTATCAACTGTAGTGGAATCGGTCTTTTATTTATAATTTTAGATGATTTATTTATTTAAATTATTCATTGGAATTACGAAGTGCTCATTGATGCTGTTGTTATAAATCGTTATTGTGGGTTCATTTCACGACATTCTGGATTATATCATTGTGATACATAAGATTATTAGCACATCAAACTAATCCCGGCTACTTGGTACATTAGCACATTCAAGATTGGAATTCATTCGGAACACTACTGTAATTCATTCGGAACTCTATACTTTTGGACTAGTGATAGAACTTTAAGGACTATTTCGGATTTAATTCACAATAGTATGTTCTTTTAAAGTTTTCACTTTATATTCTGGGTAAATGAATTATTTGTTGAATGATACTAAACTTGTTTGTTTTGTTTTTTTTTTGGTTTTTTTGTTCTTTTCTATTAGAAAACTTTAATTTGCCTCTGAAATTTAAATTCAGTTTGTTTTGATATTTTCTTTCTTCATGGTATTTTAATATCAAATTTTGATAAATTTTGAGTGAAACCAACAAACTTTCACAATGTCATCTAAAGCGGTGAATTTTGTTTCAAGGGGAAGGGTTAGAGTCGTTGAAAAAGAAAGAGCTGATTGAACTTGCCAGATATTATTCTATTTCAAAAGGAAAAAATCTTTGGTAAAACGGAAATACAAAAATAAAAACATTTTAATCCATTATTTGGTGGAAAAGAGATTTTGTTGATAAAAGTGCTTTGGGTTTGATTTATAAGTCTCTATATGGCTCTGAAATGAAATTAAAAGAATTGAAATTAGAAAATTAGATCGAAATAATGTTAAGAAAACTTTAGCTTCTAAACAAAATGATGGAAATCCAAAATCAGAAAGATGATAGAGAGAAGAAACAGAAAGAGATGAGAGACAAATACAAATGCAAATTTAAAAGAGTAAGAAGAAAGGGAAGAGAGACAAAAGCAAACGCAAACAGAAAGAGAAGAGAGCGAAATACAGATACAGAGAGAAGAAAGAGAAATGCGATTAAATTAAAATAATCAGAACTGGAGGGCGGAAAGCATCTTCCCTTTACACACAAGGTCAGGTTTTGACGTTACCAGAAATACCGGGTCAGTACTTCCTTTAAATGAAAAAGAGGGAGATAATTTTTTCCCTCATTTTGCTGAAATTTCACATGACCAAGAGAGCATTGAACTCTATTATTGCAAAGTGTATTTACTGGCAAAGCTCGTGAAGGACCACAAGAGTGCTAATTATGATGCTGTTAAGGAATGCATCTAGAAGGGTTATGAGTTGGTACATAAGGCATGCCCACAAAGGTTTAGGAACTGTTGAAAAGAAAATGAACAGATCTATGTCGAATTTGTAAGGGAAAAAGGGAAAAATAACAACTATTTGATAGGTGGTGCTCAGCCAGGAAGTTTGATCAAAATTGCGATAACCTCAGACAGCTCATATTAATTGAAGAGTTCAATAATTGCGTCCATAATGGCGTCAAGACCTACCTTGATGAGCAAAAGGTGGAAAACTTAGCGAATGCTGCTTGAACAGCTGATTACTATTCCTTAGCTCACAAAATTTCATTTGTTAATAAGTCTTCCTCTCAAAGATTTTTGGTAAAAAGCCATCTCAGTCTCACACGATTACTTCCATTTCTCGATCTGGCACAACTTTATTAAATCAAACTTTCTAACAAGATTGATCAGAAATCCTCATCTCGTCCTACGTGCTCTTATTATCCCGGGAATGGGCACATCATTTATGATTGTTTCATACTGAAAAATAAGCAATAGAATCAAGACAGAGCTATTTTAAATGCTCTTATTTCTAAGAGGTCATGGTCACGGTCTTGTGTAGAAAGCAATACATTTGTTGGGTTAAACAAACCCCAGTCTGACTTTTATGGAGAATTATGAACCATTCATTTCGAAAGGTTCTATATCACCTGTTGGTGATTCTGCCAAGTCAATCCCTATTAAAATATTAAATTAAGGGACACAGGAGATACTCAGAGTCTTTTACTCTCAGGTACTTTGTCTTTATCTGAGAAGCCTTCTTCTTGCGAAAGTGTTCTTATTCAGGTAGTAGAGTGCGGCTTTGTTAATGTTCCTCTCCATTGTGCAAATTTATCATCACACTTAGTCTCAGGACAAGTGACAGTCGGAACAGTGACATCCTTACCATTTGAGGGCTTTCATTTATTACTAGGCAGTGACCTAGCTGGAGATAAGGTTGTGGTTAATCCACTTGCAACTGACAAGCCCTGTTTGGATCAAAACGCTTATCCTATTGATTATGAAACCTCTGATTTATACCCTGCTTGTGCAGTTACTATAGCTATGGCAAAGAGAGCTATGACAGAAAGATATGAGACTGGGTTATCATTGCATGAAGAAATGCCCTTTTGACAAAGGATATTTACCCAGCTGCACCACAGAAATGTTTCATGTGACGCCACGTCACCTGCCTATCTATAAATTACAAGATAGTGTGATGAAATTAGATACCTGGCGAGGTGATGCTATAATGATAGGGACAGTTAAGTTTTCCCTAGAGGACTGATTGAAACAATTAGAGCTGTTAATTATAACAGAACTGCCTGGCTGTGGGCAGTGATCCTTGGGAGTGAGAGAACACTTATCTGCTTTCGTGTGTCAAATATCAGGTTTTAACTAGTCTGAATTATGGACTGGGAAAGTAGTTTTAATAAGATTCATAGACGAGAGAGAGAGAGAGAGAGAGAGAGAGAGAGAGAGAGAGAGAGAGAGAGAGAGAGAGAGAGAGAGAGAGAGAGAGGTTTAGTAGCTTTCAGTATGAAAGGATTAAGGAGATGTTCTCTCTCTCCGTTCTAAGGGATAGTTAGGCTGTAATCCTACAGGGAAGTAGGGGTTTTCTTGTGTAATGCAACACAAGGGAAACGGAGTGTATATAGTGTAATTTGTAAATAAACATGTAAATAGTAGAATTATTTCATAGATTTATTTCTGAACCCATCACGTTACAATATTAACGTAGAACACAGGTACTGAGACAAACGCCAATACGAATAATTTGTTTGCCACGAGCAAGGGATCGGTCCTCAGAATATCCAGAGTAAAAAGAAGAGACTTCAGAAGAAACTGCAGATGAAGCAATATAACTCTTTTCTTTAAAATACATACATACATACATACATACATACATACATACATACATACGTACATGCATACTTACTTACTAACTTAAATACGTGCATGCATGCATGCATAAAGACAAAATTTCTATGAGTTCAATAGAATCGGAGTGTGGTTTTCAAATGTGCATTTGTCTCATTTTTGTGTGGAAACACTGTTATGACAACCAGTCGAGCTTAATGACAGCACTTGAAAACTTTAATCATTTGCTCGAATACAAGGTAAATTAAAACCAAAAATGTAACAGTATTTTGCACGTACCTATTAACAAGAACCCATCTTACACTTCTTTATGTGTCTCATGACATACGTACTCTGTCTCAAACGTTCCCGTATCTAATTTTTCGTATGTTTATATTCCCACGGATTAGAGTATAGATCCATACAAACTCAGGCTTATTGAATCCCTTACATTCAAATGTATTTGTACCAATTAAACAGACACATTGATACCTACCAATTTTGCACGCCATGTTTACATATATCATTAAAACACGGCCAAATATTTGTCAAGCCAGGGGTGTATTTAACGAAATTCTATACAGAATTCTTTACTTCTGCCAGATACGAGTACGTTTTATTATCGCCATTTGATGAATTCACTATAAAAAATTCGTCCTCACTGCTTATATACGCGCGTATGTGTATGTGTGTGTTTGTGTGTGCGAACGCATGTGTGAAGAAAGAAAGAGCATAGAGAGAGTGAGGCAGTTTTGTTTTTTCCCCCAATTATGTATCGTTTCTCATTGTCACTTTCTGAAAAATAGTGAAATATTGTTGTCTCGCCCTAATTTGTATGCTAAGGTAGTTTTCGTTTACTGTCAATGGCGGCGGGTCCATTAAAGTCTTGTATTATCGTTCTTGCAGGCCAGAAATAGTGGCGATACATCAAAGTAAGGACGCAGATGAAATACTGGGTTCCGCATAACACTTGTCTGTACTATTGAAAGAGAGAGAGAGAGAGAGAGAGAGAGAGAGAGAGAGAGAGAGAGAGAGAGAGAGAGAGAGAGACAGACAGAGGGTGTTTCTTTCCCATCAATCATGTTTGGCTTACTGGTATGTATTTCGCCTTTCTTATTCAAGTATGCAATAAAATAATATTATTGAGGCAGAATTCCGAGTATCTGCTTTGCTCAGGTCTCACTGGACAGTTTATCTGGTGAATTTTCATCCGACAATGACCTATTGCAAAAATGAGAATAATTTGACACTGAAGATACAAAAAAAACCAAAAAAAACCAACAAACTAATGATTTTTGTAGAAAGCATGCATGTGAGATTTTTACTGTGGCAATCAGGTTAATTCCTTATACAACTGGTGGCTTTTATACTGAACCAACACTGCCACCAACCCCTCTTTTTTACATTCATTTTGACAGCAAAGAGCTATTTTGACTATTTTCCTGTGACGAGGCAGCTGAAAGAATCAGTATGTGTCTTATGCATGAATAAAGTTCACTAATACTATAGCAAATTAGCATGCTTTTCATCACCCCTCAACCATCTCGATTTTTAGATATTTACCTCTGTAGCAGACATACATAAATACGTAAACCAAGTTGGCCGTTCATTTGCAGCCCAAGTTACGCATTTGATCTCCAGTGCTAGTCTAACCGTGACAGGCAGTCACCAAACAAGCCAACCCATTTTCAAGCCTAACTCAAAGTAAATCTAAACCACATTACATATTTAGCTTCTGTGTGAATTTATAAATGCTAGGCTTATGATAATTAGGTTCATGTCTTTACCTTAAAAATTAGGGAGGTGTCAAAATACGAAACTATCCAGTGAGACCTTTAGAATTTATATGACAGTCAGATTAGGGGAAATGCTTTGTAGTTTCAAAACTTTGGGCAATTCTGAATAAAACGCAACCTCAGCCTGTGTAAAATTGACAATCATCTGTTTCCTATGTTGTATGGCAGTTGTCGATGATTGAGAGCCATGACATAGAGCAACAGCTATGAGACACCTTCATACTTTCATTTTACTTTCCACACTTAAACATACAATTTCCTCATAACAAGTCAATGTCATCATCATTTTTCATAGCTAATATATCCTGTAGTGTTAGTGCCTGGTGATATCTATGATATCTCACAGCAAAAATAGTACTATTTATGAAATCTCAAAATGTAGTGAATAAAAGATGTAAAAGAAGCCAAGCTAATTCTCTTGTAACAAAACTGCAAAATGTGGATGCTAAGAACTTAACATAATATGAACGATGCACAGCACATATAAACTGACCAGAACCCTCTCACTGATTTCATGAAGAAGGTCAGATCTATACTAGAACAGAGAAATCCGATTCAGACTGTAAGGGAGGCAACTCATCAGCTAACATAAACTGTATGGACCAATCTTTGTAAACTGAACCACACCATTTCGGAAACTTAAACAATGAAATTCTATACCCAGATTCATCCCATCTGTTGATAAGACAATATGTATGGATAATGTATTTTAAGAACACTAAAAAGGTCCCCTTTGCATCATTTTCACACTGGCCAGCAAATATTGTTGCTGAAGCTGTTGCTATTTAGAGAAGTTTGTTTTGCTAGTGATTGTAACCTGCATAGAAGCAAACAGAAAATCATGCAAAGTAAAAAAGGGGAGGAGAAAAAACACAATGTAAAAAGGGACATCCATTTCACATAACTCACCAAAACTCCAATGAAGCTGATACAGATACATCTGCTCCTGTGAAAGCGCCACAACAACTGGTGCGGCTGACTCCCAAGGAAATCCTTGACGTTGTCCTGGCTAGCAATATCACCTCGGCTGGTGAGCTCTCATACACCTTGAGGTCTACAAGAAAATAAAACCCTGAACTTCTTATATATAGGTCATTATAACTTAAATTTATGTAAATAAGATGAAATCTATGTATTGAAACACTACATCATGAGTAAACATGCATATAAAATCATTAAATTAGGAAATTATACAATGTATGTACTGAAAATATTGATAAACTGAATAAGTATGTGAAATACTTCAATTAAACCACCTTGCATGAAACTTATATGGCTTTTGCTGTTCATTAGAAGAATGGATCAGAAGCAATACCTGGTAACTCTAATAGTGTTGAGTTAACTCCCTTCTTCTACTATGATTAAGTGCTATCAAATCTATAGGAAGTGGATGTTTGGCGTACCCAACTATGTCAGATTCAAGACATGGAGGTAATAAGGAAATGATTTATGGCACATTGAATCACATTTGACAAGACTGAAAAAATGACACCGGTTCTTAAGGTCTCACTGGACAGTTTATCTGGTGAATTTTCATCCGACAATGACCTATTGCAGAAAATGAGAATAATTTGACACTGAAGATACAAATAAAAACAAACTAATGATTTTTGTAGAAAGCATGCATGTGAGATTTTGACTGTGGCAATCAGGTTAATTCCTTATACAACTGGTGGCTTTTATACTGAACCAACACTGCCACCAACCCCTCTTTTTTACATTCATTTTTGACAGCAAAGAGCTATTTTGACTATTTTCCTGTGACAAGGCGACTAAAACAATCAGTATGTGCCTTATGCATGAATTAAGTTCCCTAGTACTATAACAAATTAGCATGCTTTTAATCACCCTCAACCATCTCGATTTTTAGATATTTACCTCTGTAGCAGACATACATAAATACGTAAGCAAAGTCGGCTGTTCATTTGCAGCCCAAGTTACGCATTTGATCTCCAGTGCTAGTCTAACCGTGACAGGCAGTCACCAAACAAGCCAACCCATTTTCAAGCCTAACTCAAAGTAAATCTAAACCACATTACATATTTAGCTTCTGTGTGAATTTATAAATGCTAGGCTTATGATAATTAGGTTCATGCCTTTACCTTAAAAATTAGGGAGGTGTCAAAATACGAAACTATCCAGTGAGACCTCAATAGTTTTCGCACTCTATTAGATTTTTGAAGGAGAGTAATAGTGAGAGTCAAAATACTTGGAGGGTACAGCTTACCTCCCCTGACGCGTACAACTTGCCCTGACAAATCGTACAGACTATGTATGTATGTATGTATGTATGTATGTATGTATGTATGTATGTATGTATGGGTTTAACGGCATATTAGCACAAACCTGGTCATATAATGGCGAGTAGGTTTAGGTATCCAAACCAAGGCATACAAAGAAAGATAAAAGCCAAATTAGGTACAGTTCTTAGAATACAACTCATTTCTTTTGTAAATGTTAACCGTACTATTTTAAAAGTGTAAGACCTTCTCAGCTGTCTAGAACATCATTACTAAATGCATCCTAAGGACAAAAAGTTGACTATATCAGTCGCCCTTTACTACACGAAGGAGGGCTCATCGTGCCGATTCTGCATCTCCGAGTCCGCCAAGCGACGTAGGTGGGTGTGTCTGATATAGCAAAAGATCACTTAGGGGAGGGAACTAATTTAAACATATAATATGACAAATATTTAAATTTAAACTTTAACATTTAAAATTTATGACATAGTGCATGCTATTTAATTATCCCAGTTATAATATCATAGCATTGAACTGAACGATTCAAATGACGACTCCGACTATTCAAAAACTATAATACTCTCAAGTACTCTCACCCCGCCACGAGTCCGCCCACTCCTGTAAATCGGCCATTTGTGATTGAGTTTATTCCGATACCCAGTCAACTAATATGTGATCTATTTTTCTTTACATTTCTTCCATATGTTTTATATTAACAGAGGGTCAAAGAAGGGAGGGAACTATTTCATTAGTATTTTATTTAGGACATCATCCATATATTATATTATTTGACAGCATTTAACTGAACGAATAAAACAACGAAACTCTTGTTTGTTTTTTTTTTTTTTTTAAAAATACGCTCAGAGAAATTGTGCCTTTTTGTACTACCCCAATCCCCCAAAATCAGCCGTCATTTTAATTATAAATAATTAGCCAATATGTGGTCTCTTTTCTACATTTAGTACCATATGCCCTGCATTTTACAGGGGGTATTCTATTTGATTTTTTTAGAGATAACATCAACATTGTTTGTATACATCATTTAATTAATTAAATAGATAATACGTAACTGTGCAACTGTTTGATAGCAGCACTTGTTAGTTAAACATGTTTCGCGCCTCAGCAAACTGCGGCTTTTCAAAACCTGAAATTACGACCCTAATTCAAGGTTAACTAAGCGGAAACTATTATCAACTGTGCCCTCATTAAATCATTATCTTATAAGATTACCCGGTTAGAGGTTGATATACAGTATTTATAATTGGTTAATTATGCTTACCTGTTAACGTTATTTACGTAAACATTCAAAGGCGTTTTCTTCACGGGGAAGGGAAGCAAATACGTCGGTATCTCAAAGGACTTTGCAATAGATCAGTAGGATATCAGGACTGCAATGGTAAGTAAAATTAACTATTTTTTGTTGTTGATATTTTAATCTCAACTATTTGAAGAGTGTCTTTATATCTGCGAATGTAGTGGTAGATTAGTGCGTACATATTTTGTGCGGTACTTTACAGGTTCGATATTAACCCTGTCAAGCCACAAAATCCTTAGTTATTCGTAACCTTGAGAAAACACTCTGACAGGCGCAAAATTCTATGTATATCTCACCTGATCATATTCTTTCTTCTACATGAACTATATTTCAGTTCCAAATCAATAATGGCTCGTGTATATCAGTATTTATAATTATCTCTGCGTAATGCAGTCTTTACATTATTTCACTAGCTGTAATCTTGAGCACGGGGAGGGGGAGGGATAGATCTATGATCCTATCATGCGATCACATTTATGTACACGAGAATTAATCCAAATTTTTATTGCATTTTCTTGCCAACTTAATAGTAACTATGACATGATACAAAACGTTTGCTAAGGAATACTCGCGAAAGATGTTAGTGCAGTGGATTCTACGTCACTTTTGTTCTTGAAAGACTGCCATCTTGATTGGTAGTTAATGCGTACTATAATCGGTACTGACATATTTATCAACGGACCAGACCCCTCCTGAAGGAATGGTATGTGAACCATTTTCTAACAATTTTATGCATATATTGTATAAAGAAACTTTTATTTTCATCGATGGCTTTGTTACTGGTAATTCATCATATATTCATTTCGTCAAGGGTTCGATTATTATAGCAAATACTGAATTCCTTTGCAAAACATCATCGTCCTAAGTTCTTCATTCTTCATTCATTCTTTGTGTTCTTTTTCGTCATCATCATCATCATCATCATCATCATCATCATCGTCTGAAGTGAGATAGGACGTCAATGATTTGAGGACATTCGATCTGGCACTTTCTTTCATATTGTTGAAGGACTTTATCTTTTTAACACTTTTGTTTTCTTTTAAATACTTTATAAAGAATTTTGGCATTTTTAATCCTTGACCTTGTGAAAGAAAATATTTACATTATACTTTATCAATGTTTGACCTTAGAACCTTTTAAAAATCATTGCCTTTTATCTTGAGGGACAATGTAGTTACTTTATTAGGAAAGGTTTTATATTTCTAAAGTTCACTGCATCATTAGCACCATCAAGCGGACCGCTCCGGTGGTCTAGTGGTAAGAGCGTCCGCCTCGGACGCGGGAGGTCGTGGGTTCGATCCCCGGCCGAATCATACGAAAGACTTATAAAAGTGGTGCTAACAGCTGCCTCGCTAGGGGCTCGGCATTAAGAGGTTAATGTTAGGACTGGTCGGCTTGGTGTTAGGATAATGTGACTGGGTGGGACATCAGGCTGCACGTATGTGGCATGATGCCCCAGTGCTAGACATCACTATAAACTGCCACACTGCAGACATCGTAGCGACATGACTGAAATCTTTTTATAAAGACACGTTAAAATCCAAATCACAGAGAGAGAGAGAGAGAGAGAGAGAGAGAGAGAGAGAGAGAGAGAGAGAGAGCATCATCAAGCAGATGTTTAAAGAAGGCAAGTGTCATGCTAAACTAAATGATATTTAGTTCTGATATTTCTACTGACATATTTCTATCAATTAATGTATTACGATGTTTCGTTTTGCAAATGCGTCAGCTTACTCAGTACTACACTTTTATTTTTGTCACGCTGATTACTTATATTTTCATGATTTTGTATTATCCTGAATTTAATTAACCCGATGTAATCTCTCTTTAAGAGGAAATGAAGACATACATACATACATACATACATACATACATACATACATACATACATACATACATACAAACATGCACACTCTATTACCATTTGTCTATCCATCCATCTGTCTTAATATATTAATTAAAACATACACTCATCGATCCATCTATGTATCTCTCTTTCTCTTCATTACTCTGTGTTTCTGTTTAGTTTTTGTTCTGTGTTTTAAGGCACAGAAACACAAGTAGGTTACCTAGTGCTAAGGTAATTGCAGTAAATTGCCTTGCCTTAGAAAGCACCAAGGTAGCTTAAACGGGCTGACTCTGTAGTAGGATTCAAAATCGCGCCACTTTGGTCATGAGTCCGGCACGCTGACCTCTGAACTACGTGGCTCCTGCCTCTATTAATCTCCTCTCACGACATGCGTAGGGTTGCAATGGCCTATTCTACATAGCCGAGCCCGCAGGCGATATGTCTCGCCATTACACGATTTTTAGTTTAAATATTACTCTAGGTTACCATATACAACATTTTTGGATTGATAATGGATGCAAGTACACGTGTACTGTCTCTGGTAGATTTCGGATCTCTAAGATAAAGTTGATCCTAAATAAATATGTAAGACTTGTATAGAGCCTGTCAGATTGATGTTCACACCCAACCCTGGTCGTTTTTATTTAAATGGATTTATGCAAGATTTGGGAGGGAGCACGGACGGACATGATCTAATCCTTTGTGTGTAGATTTATGCTTCTGTTTACAGTTTAATTACATGTCTCGTAGGTTTGTCAACGTAATATATAACGTGCAAACGCCGCTTGGGATCGCAAATGAGATAAGAAGGGAATGTCTTCCGGAACATATTACATAACGACATATTGCACAAACTATCAAACATATCAAGTGACCTTTTTTTGTAAAATGCAGACACGTCTGAGATCGCAAAAAAAGAATGAATGATTTACACGGTAGTCATAAATCTAGGAGAGAGAGTAATCAACATTTAAAAACTCAAATCTTAGATAAGAAAACAAAGTTGTGCTGATTTTAATCAATTTTATCTTTGTGAAATTATGTATGGATCTTAATCTTTTGAGTAACCTGTAAAAGTTCATCGATTTATACCTATTATAAGTAGCAAGATTACCGCCAAAAATGATATTGTTTTTTGCGTCTGTTAACCTAAGGATGAACTATTCCCACCTTAAAAATCTTTTTATTTGTCACTATTCAGCTGGATGTACTTAGTGTATCAAATTTACAATTTTCAATGTTTTAGGTGGAGCCGAATCCATTGACAGACGAGCAGATAGCGGGTATGTTACCTTATATATCAAAGACCTATACCTTTAGATCAAAGACTCATTTAGATGTCTCTCTTTATACGATGTAATTTTACCCTTATTATCGTCGATATGCTTGTCGGCTACAACACGAAGCCGAGGTCAGAGGTAACACGAATAAGTCGATTGTATATTTACAGTTTATGCGTCTTTCATCTCAGATCAAGTACACTGTAGTGTCTTGTGAAATTATTTTCCAAACATTAGAAACAAAAGAACACCTCCCCCCCTCAACGCACCCCCCCCAAAAAAAAAAACTTGCATGATACAACGCCAACCACCAGACATTCAATTTATTAACACATCTTCAGTTTTGCAATTTTTTTTAAAAAGTTAAAATCCTTCCTTTCGTTTCGGCCAAGTGCGGGTATTTATATACATTGCTAGTTTGTTTGTATATATGTGAATAGGGAGACAACACTTAGTGATTATGTTGTATACAGTAAGTAACCAAGAAGTAAGAATCACGGATTGTGACAGTTTGATGGTTGTTGGATGTTCAATAAAAATTGTGATTATATCAAAAAGGAAGCAATGGAAAGCAGTTTATTTATTTGTTTATTTGTTTTGATAGCATTGGATTGAAAATATCTGTTATTAACGACTCTGTAAACTGACTCGGCAGAATGACAAACTATGATGCGTGACTATTTAAACATCAGCCGGATTTGAAATACGCAAATATCGCGTGCTCGTGTCGGTCCGTGTCATAAACTACACAGTCATACAGTCCCAAAAGAGCATTTGTTAATTTGTTGTAAAGTCGCTCTGATTTAAAAATTGATGGAAAGCTTGATTCAAACGAAATGTGCTAATAATAAGTTAATTTAGTTAACTTAGTCATTGAGAATTTTGAGGGAAAAAAGAATAGCAAACACAATCCTAACACTCTGGTACATACAGGGTTCAACATGCTTTCTTTAAAAAAAAAGTAAAACAACAACAAAATAACTCATGCCTCGTGTGTCATCTTATTTTTGCAGATTTTGAGTATTTTGGCTAAATGTTTCTGCTACACATTCTATATAAGATTAAATTCTGTTGATCACTGTAGTAAAATTTTATCAAGGAAAATGTGCAATTTTTCTATTACTTCTGTTGCTATACCACAAACGTCCATGGACAGACAATGTCTGGAATTTATTCAAATACAAACATAAATAATTATTGTGGAGCTTATTCATTGCAATGTGGTCAAAATATCATTTACAGCTCCACAACAACTATTGATAACACTGAAAGTCGGAATAGTCATGTATATTTTAATTATAATTAGTTTCAAATTATGAGGTGTCATGTTGTATTTCGACAAATTAATAATATATTTATACGTGCTTATTTGAGACTCTCAAATGTTTTTTTTTTTTTTTTTTGTTGTTTTTTTTTTTGATTATTATTATTTCGGGCAATTGTGTCAAATTACATGCGAATATGTACACTTATCATGAAGGTTATTACTACTTCTAAAACGAACGTTCTGATAAGAAGTAATTTAGTTTTGTTACTGATTTCTCAGTGTACGAACAAAATTTAATCAATGCAGACAATAAACATTAATTACTCACAGATTAAGCATAATCGAAACTTGGATTTGGTTTTCAAAGTTTGCTATACAAATCAGTGCAAAGAGGCATTTACCAAATGTTTTATAAATCTTGAAAATGACTTGAAAGAGAAATTGTGTGCTAAGGGTTCATAACAGATCTTCTTACCTGAATGTTGTGGTAAATTTTTATTAGAATGTCTGTTTTTATCAAAAGTAACCATGTATTACTTACTTACTATCTACCTACCTGCGTACCTAACTATTTATCTATCTAAACGAACATTTATTCGCAGAACTTCGAGAGGCGTTCAGTTTGTTCGACAAGGACGGTGATGGAGATATTTCCGTTAAAGAACTTGGGTCTGTCATGAGGTCTCTAGGACAGAATCCCTCCGATAAGGAATTGGAAGATATGATCAGGGAGGTGGATGTTGATGGTAAGTTTATAGTCGCTAGAAATCTTCATCTAAATGTTTGAAGCCTTTCCATTAGTCTTACTGGGATCAAGCATTTATCTCCATCCAAAACAGTTGTTAAGACAGGCTGATTCACAAGGATAGTGGAGAGGAGAAGAAATTGGGGAGGGGTGGTGGTGGCTTAATGTGTTACGAAAATGCCACAGGCGGAAATTTGCTATGATGGTGTTTTAAAATCGCTGTCCTGTTGATGAGCCCATACCATAAAGTATGAAAGGCTAGGTAAGACATTACTTGTTTCGATCGATTCGTGAAACATTTATTTTATATCATTACCGTTCAGTAGCTATATATCTAGTGAACAAAATTTATTTTTTGATTGTTAACAACTAAATATTCACCTCAGATATGAAAGTTCCGGGGGCGAACGCAGAAAGATCGTTTAGGGAAGTGTACACAAATAGGCACGGAATCTGAAGGACGGACCCCCCGATGGGGGCCCAGGGAACGAAACTCCTGCATTTTAAGCGTTTCCATGGCAAACGTTTAATAATCTAATTGTAAAAATAGTTACTCTATGAAACGTTGAAACTTTGTAGTTGTTTAGTTCATTCTTTGGTGGAGGGAGCTGGAGGCGCCGACTCCACCTCCAGTTTTGGATCCTCTCGCGAGTTCCATCGAACCCGTACCTAAGTTCCACCCACAGGAAACCTGACTGGTCGGTTATAACAAGCACTTTGCCATTTAAGAGCCCTGGCAAAATGATGATTTTTATAACCCTATAACTGATGAGACAAGAAATAACGTGTCTTTAAATTAGTGAACTTACTAAATTGGAAGTATACGTAATATATTAATACTTGTGAATTTTATCTTAGTTTTAAATATAAACAAAAATTAAATCGATATAGTAAACTTGGCGGTGGGGAAATTACTGATTGTGCATGTCAATGCATAAAAATTAAATCTTATTCCAATGGAAGTATTACGGTGCCATCGTCATTACAAGATATTTGTATAGTCTTGCATTTCTCATTTTTGGTATATATCTTAATGGTTGTAATAAAAAATGTGGCTACAAGAAGTCACATTTTCTTTTCCTCCAGCAAGCATGAACTTCTGGTATAATCTCACTACAGCCTTTAATTTTCCGATGCTGTAAACTGTATATTGATTGCAAGTTGATTTTTCTGGCGTATAATATGAAAAAGCACTACTATACATAGCACCAAAATGACTGAATAGATTGATTGCAAAGCTAATAACAGAAAACTACTTAAAGATATAGAAACAGATTTTTATTGTATTAGTGGCATGTAATGTAGAGTTGGCAGACGTAAAATTAAAGCAACTAATGTCCAGATTGCCAACTATTCTGAAAGAACTAAAGAGATCACATATATATTTAATGAATTTAGATATTACCGAATATTTTGCTGGAAGTTTCGATTAAGCAGAGATGGAAACTACTTGGAATTTTTGCTATGAATGAAAAGAGAACATCCAGACTATTAAATAGTCAACGACTGCCAATCTTGGTGGATTAAAAAAAATAGATTTAAGAAGATGCACTGAATATGATTTGTTTTTTCACATAGTGTGTATAAAGTTACAAAAATATAAAGTAAAAAGTGAGAGGCGTGGCTTCGCTGATCTTGTTACACTGACACATCGATTAAGGCAAGACTTGTGCTTTATATTTTCATAATTTCATTTAAATCATGTAAAACTGCATATTTACTCTTTTCTGGTTCGTTTTCCATTCCTTTACGCAATCCGCCTTATCTTCTTTGTCTCTCCATTTCATATATTTCTTCTTTTTTATTCTCAGTTTCCTTTTTTATATTCTCAGAGTTTTCATTTTCATATTTTAGACGTTCTTTTATTTTCATATCTGTTGAACGTTATATTTTTTATCGTCATACCACACTTACACGTTGATCTTTCATGATCAGTGGCGTTTAGTATAAAATATTAAACCCTCGAATATCCAGGATCAGTTTCATGTTTGCATACGTACTGCTTACACGTGATGTAAGCAGTGTTGCGTTTACCCGTCTCTTCTCTTTTCTTCTCTCCTTGGAGCCCATGGTGGCCGAGTGATCTAAAGGGCTTGCCTTTACCGATCACTCCCAACTCACCTCTATCCGCGTTGGTTCAAGTCACGGGCTCGGGCAATGTGAATATGTGACAAAGCTGCTAGTAGCTTAAATTTTGGGCGGTGGTTCTTAACGGGGCCACCATATATAGCCTGTCTAGCGCTGAGAAATGGCGTTAAACCCCAAAACAAAAACAACAACAACAACAACAAAATCTTCTGTCCTTCATAACTATTGCATTTTACAGTTTCCGTTAAATTACTGAATTTAATTTATAATAACCGAATTTTATTTTAAGTGAGTGAAAGCTTTTCGGTTTATAAAACTGTCGTAATCATGTAGTTACTTGTATATATGTCCTAGCTAACATTGTTTAGTTGGCATATTTTTATATTCATCGAGGATGAGGTCCTCGTTTATAAAGTTGTCTAGTAGTTGAAACAAGTGAGCCAAGATATATATTCGTCTAACTACTATCGTCCACATAGAAAACTTTGCTACTCCACTGAGTGAACAATTTTACTTACATTCAGTAGTAAACAGCATTAAAACCTAAACAGAAAATAAAATGTTGATTCTATCTATCTATCTATCTATCTATCTATCCATCTATCCGTTGACGCAGTCACGCTTTACTATTAAGCAATGGGTGGTGCGTTGACAAGAATATAGGAAGGAAGGCAGTGGTAGAACAAATAGAAGAGTAATAATATCGAAGGTAGAAAGAAATAAAAGAGTGTAAGCCTACTTGTCATCCCTTCATGCTCAGACCACTCCGGCTACCGTGGCGGCGAAGAGGTAAATGTATGAGGCGCCGTAGCGGACAAAAGCTGGTCCAATGAGAAAGTTGCAGTTGAAATTTCGATGTCGTATGTCGAGGAATCTAATATCACGTGTTGGATCAAATTGCATGCTCTTAAAGTTCCATTTTCTAGATCGAGATTTTAGATTTTATATGTTGAATTATACAGTGGTGGTTTAAAGTTCTATTTCCTATGTGGACGTTTTACACTGTATATTTTGAATTACGGTGGTTGAAATTTCAATACCATATGTTGAGAATTCCTAATTCACACGTTGTACGCAACTGTTTGTGATAAAAGTTCCATTTCATATTGCGAGTATTTAGATTTAATCTTTTGACTTTCACAGCAATGAGAAGTAGCCTCCTTGTTTAAAAAAATAACGCGGTTCGTTCACGAGAGCGACATCTAGCGAAGAAATTCATAGTAATTCTCGACCTGTAAATGGTAACTTTCAAACTGTAAATGCATAAAATGTAATGGCGCCTCATAATTGAATACATGAATGATGTATCTTAATACTCGATATTATTTGGAATTGTTAAAGTGGACATTGTTTAATGTTACTTTTAACACCAACATATCATTTCACCATATAAAAATAACAATTCTGACAAGCACAATAAAATGTCCAATCACCACTGTGTAATTCAACAGATACAATCTGAAAACTCAACGTACGAAATGAAACTTTCAGCACAACCAGTGTGATTCAACAGGTTAAATTGAAACTCTCGACATATGACATTAAAATTTCAACAACCGCCGTGTAATTCAGAAGATACAGTCTAAAAACTCGACATTGGACATTGAATTTTCAACCAGCGCGGTGTAATTCAACAGATGAAATCTAAATACTCAACATATGAAATGGAACTTTCAACATAAACTCTTTGAACCAATACGTAAATTAGGAATTCTCGGCGTATAACATTGAAATTTCAACCACCGCCGTGTAATTCAAACGACACGATCTAAAACCTCGACATAGAAAATATAACTTTCAACCATTGCTGTTTAATTCAACAGATGCAATCTAAAATCTCGATCTAGAAAATGGAACTTTTAAAGACAAGCATTTTTGATACAACACGTGAAATTGGAATTCTGGACATACTATATTAAAATTTCAACGGCAACGCTCTGATTGGAACAGCTTTTGTCCCCTACGGCGCCTCATATAAATGAACCTCAACCGGCACAGACCTGAGAATCACTAGGTGAAGCTGACTAGATGTTGGAAAGCTCCTGCTTGTGAGATACCTAGTTATGAGCTTCAGCAATTGGTTTTGGTAATTTGTTCCAAGTCCCTCTTGTCCGTGGAAAGAAGCTGAACTTGCAGGCTGAGACAGCAAACCTGTGTGATTCGGTCGGTTCCAGTAAAAAGGTCACACTACTCGAATCTGTAGTAAATTATACTCAGATACAACAATTTGTTTAGAAAATGCAACCTTAACATACACCCAATTTACGTAAGATAGTGTTGGTTTGATTTGGTGTTTAACTTTACAGACATACAAATAATTATTTTAGTGCCGAGGCAGTTGGAGTAAAGTGCATTTCCCAAGGACATACCACAATAGCCGTTTCGGATTTGATCCGCTGGTAGGGTTCTAACCCGCACCCTTTCGGTCATGAGTTTGGCACGCTAAGCACTAGACCACCGCGGCTCCTGCCTATATTAGTCATCTTTTACGACATACAGGAGATTGCATCAGTACTATTCTACATCCCCAAGTCAGTGAACGTATTAAATAATGCACTAGATTTCATAAAATAAACACAAAGGACATGTATAGGGAACGCGATTAGTGTAGTTATACCTTGATAGACCCATATTTTACTTCCACCACACAACTAGAGATTTACCCATTCGATTGCTGAGTTGTCGTTCATGGTACTACTGAAAAGTATACGTTTATTATCAAATTGGGAGAGTAAATACACGTAGGTTAACTTCAAAATTATTCGATACTGGACTGAACTAATTTAAATTTGCCTTAACTAAAATGACTGATATGTGAAAATAATGCGTCCTTAAATGTTGGACTAAAGAAACTTCCATAACTAAACTTACAAATGAGGCTTTATGGATGTAAGGCAATTGACAAACTTGAAGATATAACATACAGCCACCCCTGCATCAGCAGTTGTTAAAACAAAAGCTTAAATTTACTTTCGGTTTTTCAATTTCATAAAGAATTTGGAAAGTTTGGTGTTTAGTTGTTATATTTTGCTTGTTCAAACAAGAAGGAAAAAGAAGAAGAAGGAAAAAAATAACTATCGCATTTATCCACCACAAAGATTAGAAAAGAATTCTTTGTATATTTTAAAGAAAAAATTTCATTTCCAAATTTTCAACTTGTCTTTTGTTCGCAGTGAGGTCACTCGCCCTTCAATATCTGTGTCCGTTTATGCATATTTTTTTCATCTCTCTAAATAAACTAGAAGTAATATTATTTTTTCTGCGTCTTGCAAGCGCTTTCAGTGAAAACACTGACTTAAATTGATCTTGAAAATGGTGTTTTTCTCTCTCCAGGTAATGGCACAATAGACTTTGACGAATTCCTGCAGATGATGGGTAGAAAGATGAAAGAGACAGACACAGAGGAAGAAATAAAAGAGGCGTTTAAAGTATTCGACAAGGACAACAATGGTCTCATATCGCCCTCTGAGCTCAAATCTGTTATGGTCAACCTCGGGGAACGTCTTACTGATGAGGAGGTAGATGAGATGATAAAGGAAGCAGATCTAGACGGGGATGGATATATCAATTATGAAGGTGAATATGATTTTGTGAACTAAACTTCTTGGTTTGTTATTCACAGAAAATTATGGTCAGGCTGCCTGTACTGGCTCAATGCAACTGATTTACACCATTGCGTTTGTTGCGTCGACGGAAAGTACTAATGTTCTTCAGTAGGGGCAAATTGCTTATAACATTAAGTCTCTTTTCGAGATATGCTAAAAGAAACCCCCAAAAGAACCCGGATTGACATCCATCTCATATTCCAAATATGCTTTGTGTATCGTTATTTTCTCCAGCACAGCGCAGTCAAAATGAACTTGAGTGCAGGCAGTATGTACCTATGTCATGACCGTTTAGCAGCCATTCTCCATGTACTAGTATTTGAAATGCTGGCATGTTTCAGTTCGTTTCACCTGTTTATAACATTAAGAATGAAGCTTCCCTGTCTGAAATTCTCTACGCTTAACAGGTACGTTGAAGGGTTGCCTGGTGTTGTCAACATCAGATTTGATGTAGGCAGTTGCTACTACGCTCGGTTGAAATAAAAGTATATCAGATGTAGTTTTGGGTAAGATAGGTTTTCTGTATGCAAATGTGTGAACACATTGAAGCGATTGCCACCAAGTCTGCCAACGTATTCTTCATAGGTTGTACATTTTCAAGTTTGGCATTTGCATCTTATCCTAAGCTCAATCTGAATTTATAGTAGTATATGGTCTACGACGAAGACTACAGTCATCTCCAACGTGTATATTGGGAAAGCATTTATAATCAGTGATAGTTAGCCGAAGAAAGCCACTGTAATTAAATCTGATGTCCTTAAATGAAGAATTAAAAATTTATTCTAGCGGACAAACCTGATAAACTGTAATATTTCAGGAGGATATAATGCTCACGTATTGACATCTTATCGCAAATGATCAACTCCATATTTGTTGTTTTAAAGTTGTTTGAAATATAATTTTGGGTCTTTAATATAAAAATGCATTTCAGTATGCTTTAAAAATTGTGTCATCATTAATTTCTTAAGTTTTTGTGTTTCAATGTATTTCGCCTTTGGGCAACATAGTGATCATTGCATACGATTTACAGCTTTTATCTTAATTTCAATAATTTATACTGTAACGAATCCATGGTCTTAAACTAATTAAATGAAAAGAGCGAAAACAACAAATTTTGTAAAATTCAATAAATAATTTATCTCCATAGAATACAAAGTGAAAATTTAAAAATAAATTACAGCAATGTGAATTAAATCCAAAATAGTCCTAAAAGTTCTATGACAAGTACAAAAATATAAAGCATTCCGAATGAATTGAACTGATGTTCTGAATGAATTCCAATCTCGAATGTGCTGATGTACCAATAGCATGGAATAGTGTTATGTGCTAACAGTCTTGATGTTCATAGTGATATAATCCAAAATGTCTCTAAATGAATTCACAATAATCCCTAAAGAATTATTTAGTCCGAAAGTAGTAATGAGCACTTTGTAATTCAAATAAAATTAAAAATGAACACATCTAAAAGACTTTTTCCACTAGTTAGTTGTTAAGATAGGAATAAAATAATCCAGTTAGCTTCAAACTTATGTATAAAATCTAAGAAACAAAAAGAGGACCAGGTCAAAAGCACATTTCGATAACATTCTATGTTGTAAACATGGTCAGCACTCTAACTTAAATTTCAATAAAGAACACGGCAAATATTAGTGTAGACCAGGAATTTCCGAGGGGAAAACCAATACTATGAACTAAAATCCAAGTAAACATATTTACTTACAAATGATAATAATCTTAAAATATAATCTATGTAATATGTGATATGTTGTTTACAAAGAAGACATTAGTCAAGTAGGTTCAAAACTCTTACCCTCAGTTGGGGACAAAGGTCAGTCACACAATACAAATTATATATACACGTAAGCTGCAACACAAAATCCTCAGTTTTCAAGACTTGATAGATAAATCTGTACATTTTTTAGAATAATTTTTTGAGAATTGCTCTATATTCATTTTAACCAGGGTTTAAAAAAATTGTTATTTAAATCTAGTGTAATTAACTACATGATATATAAAAGTTCAAATTCTGTCACTTTTGTATTTGGATTATGTATTTTGTTGTGTGTGTGTTTGTTCAGTCACAATCATCATTTGCGAAATCTGAAAATAAACTCTCTGCTGACACCGTTTAAAATGCGATACATTATAATCTCCACAACCCTCCCTTCCTACGAATATGAATCTTGCTGTAATTGATCATTATCTACCGGTAGGCGGTACATTTGCTCAGGTGACAGATTAAGCATGTAAAAACTGTAATTTCCCTCATTGCTTTTGAGATTGTACTGTCTGGCCTTAGGAATTTAGAACTGATCCTGAAATTTGCCAGCAAAGAAGAACCAAGAAATTTAGATTAATCAAAGCCAAGAGCATCTTTTCTGACACTCATCTTCCTTATACCCGTAGAAACCATTTTCCTGTGTTGAATAGCGGTGTTATGTTGAGTTGGCGTGGGTTGGGCAAGAAACACCCGGGCCTCTCCTAGTTCTTGTTCAAACAAAATTTTTCTTCTATAAAATTACAAAAGTATTGTTCGGCCCGGGCCCCCTTTACGGGCCCGGGCCAAGGGGATATATCCCCGGTTGCCCCCCCCCCGTCGGCCCTGGGCGTGGGAGTGGGGAAAAGGGCGAGGCGGTAAATTCAAGTATAACAGTATGTTGGATATTTATTTTAAGATGACCACTTCAACCTTAGGGACTTGTACATAAATTATGGGATTTTTAGCAAGTTTGTAGATTTGTGGCGTAGTTGAAATGTTGGGGATTTCCTTGTCATTTATGAACTTATTTTATTGATTTCTTTACGTGCTTACTGTCGATGAATCAGAAACTACCCAGTCTGGAAACAAGTTACAACTTATTAGGTTGATGAATTGTTACATGAAGATGATGTTAGGCAGCATGTAAAAATAAATATGCCATGACAAAATAAAATTAGCACTTACTTCTAAATGCCAAGTAATATTGAACGTGTGTGTGTGTGTGTGTGTGTGTGTGTGTGTGTGTGTGTGTGAAAGGAAAATTATTTTTGTGATTTGGACTTTGAACAGTGTCGAGTTCTTGTGGTCACACTGACTTTATTTACTTATTTTCAAGCTGTAGTCACTAAACACGAAGTCTTTATTTGTAACCCAGTGATGATCCTAGACATTTGTAAATACTTATATGTTTAATCAGATGTTTAGGGAGTCATGCTAGCTCAGCATGCTGGATTCCCAACCCGAACGGCACGCTTTGGAATCCTACCATCAGATCAGACTAAGTCGACCATTAAACATGTGTTGTTATGCACTCAAACACCAGATCAATCCAAAATGCAATCGGGTGTTTAAGATTACGATATAGATCAGGTGTGTTAGATTACGACATTATCTTTAAACGTCATGTGCCAGTAGACATAGTAAAGACTTGATTCAACTTTTATGATATTAGACAATTTTAGGCAACAATGATATACAATAACATGTAGCAAAACATGGAGTTACAGTGTGCAAGATTTGGCAGTAGAACAAATAAATATCATTGTGGGATATCGATAAACAAATCTGACAGGACAGTATAACATTTGTATATCACTGACGAGTTCTGTAAGTTACGTCCGAATCTTTGTATGCGTCTATGTACGTAGACTTAAGCTTGTCAGCGATGGCATGTTCTTAAATTTGTGTGTGTGTGTGTGTGTGTGTGTGTGTGTGTGTGTGTGTGTGTGTGTGTGTGTGTGTGTGTGTGTGTTCTGTTTTTACACTTAAACAGTCACAATAAACCCAAATCAAATAAGCTCCTCTCCCCCTGCCCTGGGTTGTCCTCTTAGCTAAACCACCTTGTCCTCTTAGCTAAATCATCATGTCCCTTACCTACCGGTACTATGTCAGTGATGTGAAAATTGTCGTAATGTCTATCGGTTGTGTATCAGCATATCATCTCCAAGAGCAACCAGGCGGGGGTACAAACAGACCACATTCTTTTTGGGGGTGAAGGGGTAGAGACTGCCGCCGTTTCCAAGGCAACACAAGAAATAGTAGACACACCCACACAGGTGCTTCTATGACTGAAAGAAGTGTTCATCTCTTGGGTTGACTCCCTAAAACAGAAGAGTCGCCCCCTCTCCTGGCCGAGAACCCAGGAGTGTTTTAGTATATGAGCAGTGATTAAACTGTATGTTCCAGATATACGCGTCTCTGGTTAACGAATGGAAGGACAGATCTGTGCGGGGGGGGGGGGGGGGGGGGGGGGGGGGAAGGGAGAGCGGCGTCTTGTCTTGGTAGTGGTTAGCCCTTTTTTTGTATTTTGTTTTTGGTATATTTGGTTACCGATGAAAGGTGCGAATAAAACAAGAATGGAAATACTATACACACAAACAGAATCTTCTATTGATTGTTCTCGAGCCCTGTGTAGACTGTGAAGACAGATGTTTAATCACGTATATGTGAAGGAATGTTTAGTCGTTCACGCAATATTGTTTCAGACGAAAGAAGTAGTAGTGAGAGCTTGTCTAACACCCCTCCCATGCCTGTTCAAACAGTGAATTTTATTTTAATTTAGAAAATGCGGGGGTAAAATATATTTTCTTGTCGTCTTTCGTGCCTTTGGTTACGTTGATGGTGGCAGTATCGGCTGTACCTTGCCCATTCCGTGTTTCCGTTTCATACCTTCTATCAAATAAGCCGCATTATAAAGAATGTTGTAAGCCATCATCCGACTGAGTAATCCTGGAAATTGTTTAAAAACTCATATGATAAGGCCGCATACTTTAAAATATCTGCTGAGTTTGGAGTTTAGCTGCTGATAGAATGGTGCCAAAAGAAATTTATTCATGCGGGACATAAACAGCATATTAGTATGCCCCCACACATAAACGAGACTTGTCCAAAACGGTCATGTTTACGCCAGATATTATGAAACAACAAGACCTGCAGTTAGACTACTGCATGCTGGGATTGGGAGCCGACGATGGATGGGCATCGTTTATATTAGACTGCTCTGAGGACTTCACGCAGGCCGTCATCGAACCCATCAATTACTAAGTCCGCTTGTTCCGAAGTCAGTTATGTGTTTGACATGTGCCCCATCAACAAAGAGCTCCGCGTTGGCACCATCCAAGACTACAACAGATTGTCGTTACAACAGAAAAAACGTAGCTGCGCCTTAACGATGAAAACAATACAGACCTCATTTCACCGCAAAGAGGATATTTAGTCCAGTCCTGGACCTTGACCGGCTGAAGCAGGCGACAATGAAACAGTCGAGACGACGTCGGTATCTAAACAGACTGTGACCACTATGTTAGCTAGTTCACAGCGACTGTTGCCGGCCGAATAATGGTTATATTAGCGTCGCTTTAGTTTCTCTCAATGATCTTGTTCAAAGTCTGCGATCATCTTTCTTCCCGTTCTGACCACAAACTGCCGTAACCCGAGTCAGTCCTGGTGCAAGACCCGTTTGTTGAAAACGCGCTCAGCACTGCTACATTCTAGCATTATCATCGCTACTTTGGAGTATTGTGCCATAGATCAAAGGGTTTCGATCTAGGACAAAACTGTGCCAGCAGACAGCAAACTCTTTCTTAAAGCTAATATTTTATTGCTAGGTTTGGAACTGGAATGAGCGAACGACTGTTGTTGAGAAAAGTTTAATTTTTACCTTTTGTGTCATTCCAAGCAATTATTTTACCGACCATGAGTATACAGAAATGTTATTTCCGATTTTAAATTTATTTCTTAACCTATCAATGCTCGAGTAATAACAGTTTAAAATGCTCTAATGGCCTCTTGGCAATACCAAATATTTTGTTAGTGCTTTAGGAAATTATAATAAATTCGATTTCCAAAGAAATATAAATAAAATAAAATGTAGTAACCTTGAACATTAACCATATTTATTAACTTTA